>JARJEC010036288.1:0-14566 GCA_030264575.1 Tachinus sp. AB-2021 | reverse complement strand
TAATAATCTTCCTCGATAATCTTCCTCGAATGTTATAACGTACCTTAATCGTACAAACTTTGCTTTAGAAACGTCAATTTTAGCTGTCACTTTAAATTATACTAATACAAAATTATTAATATTATATTAGTATTGGCATAGTTTTGGTAGCAGAAAGAACGCAATAAGCTATACAGAACGTCGTACGTACATAAACATTCTCGGAAGAAATTATATGTAATATATAATTATATATAATAATCTTCCTCGAATGTTATAACGTACCTACGATCCTTGTAACTTAAATAACTATTAACAATATTATTTCTTCCAATAATAAAATGAAGTTTCCAAATAGAATAGTTTAATAATTGTAACAAAAAAAAACGATAATAAATGCTAAACTAATTCAAATTTTGTGCAAAATGGCAGTTTTCACCGCTTCTTGTTTGCTATTGTTTGTAAATAAGAGCTGATCGAAATCAGCCAATGAGCGTTTAAACTAATGTTCGTTTATACGCATTGTTTATAATGAGATTTGGGTTTACCGACCCCAAAAACATATAGTAGGTATAAGTCAGGTCTGAACAGCACGGGATCGTGTAATTAATAAAGAAAATAAGATAAGGATGATAATTAGGACTAAAACTTAGGAATAAAAGACATAAGGATAATAAAATATGAATAAATAAATGATTATTTCAAGAAAGCAAAATGTCAAAAACTAAAATTTAAATAAATTCAACATCTATTATATTTGATATTTATAGCAGATACAAATAATATTAAGGTAATGTATTAAATAATAAATGAACTATTTAGAAAAAATACAAAGCATTACAACAAAAACTATATTTAAATAAATATTAAACTGAGACTGATTATAGAAAAGGGATTTGTAAAATAATAAATAAATAAACTATTTAGAAAATGATAAAGCAATATGACAAAACTTTTAAATAAATATTAAACAAATACAGATAGATGATAAATAATAAATAGCAAGGAGATGTATCAAATAATAAATAAATAAACTATTTAGAAAATAACAAAAAAATACGACAAAAGCTGTATTTAAATAAATATTAAATAGATACACATGATAGCAAGAAGATTTGAAAAATAAGAAATAAATACTCTTTTTAGAAAAAATAAGTTAATTAAGAAGAAAACATAAGAATCATAATAGCTATAAATAATAATGAAGTACGTAAAAATAATCATACAAAAAAAATAAAGAATGTTAGGTTTTTTGTTTTGAAATTTTGTTTTCAGTTCAGGTCTAGAAGCACTGGAACCTCTTAAACATGAATTAAGAACGAAGAATGTGCGAGTGCAAGAACGCGACACTCCATAGATGGCGGGTACTGTATTGTGCACCAGTTTGCCCATGAGAGCCACGAAAACCTGACTCATGCCGTGTCGTGTAGTGGTCGGGTCTGCTGGGTACAATTGCCCCGCGGAGCCCTAGGTATAGATCATGGAGATCATGTAGTCTAGGTTATCTATGATGGAAATGGCACTCAGATACCCGCGACCCGCGCCGGTCCCTAACCATATCGAAAGTCTCAAGGTCAAATTTTACTTCAATCTCGCCCGTATTATTTCTTGTTATCGCTAACTGTTAACAGCTGTGATCAGCTGTTTCATAAATCGTAATAACTTTGACGCCATATTTACCTTGCCGCCATTTTTATTAGCAGGCCTAATTTGTTTGTTAAATTTTTAATAATAATCAATTTTTACTATGCTTTTTTTTGTCATTGGAGCCTATTTTTATGGATTTTTTGGAATTTTAAAATGAATTTTTTTATGTGATGTGATAAATAGCAACTTTCCAGCAATATAAATGCTCATGCAATGATGGTATGTTCGCTGGATTAATACTTACCCTACGTTAGGCGCACCAAATTTTGTATCGAGTTTAGTCGTATGGTACACGGATCTAGATCATTTTCAAAAGGCTTTTGTGGAATAAAATTTAATTTAATTTAAAAATAGTATGTTTATTTATACTAACTTAGGAACACAAAACACATTTTTATTAAAAAAAATATAAATTTTAGATTGAAACAATAAAAAATTAAATTAAATAAAAACATTACAATTTTAAGTGATTTTTGTTGATATTCACTTTAATATAAAAAAGGCAATATGATATAAAATTAATTTTTTTTAATCTTTATTTTTTATGTTTTATTTTATGTAAATTTGAAAAAATATTTACTAATATTTTTATATATTTCATATATATATATATATATATATATATATATATATATATATATATATATATATATATATATATATCTATCACATTATCACATTAATTTTGACTGCACCACTTAAATATCTATGAGATTTAAAACATTAAAGATTTGTCATTATGTAAACTTATTCTTACTTCATTATGTGTATCTCAAAACCATTTTACTTTTTATTTAATCCTATATTGAATATATTACGAGGAATGTTCTAATTTATAAAACAAGTTTTTTATAAATTAAATCAATTTCTAGGAACTAAAATATTATTTTAAATTTATTTGAATTGGCGCATATAAACTTCCCGCGTATCTACCCCATTTGCGACAGAACTGCTGTTGGCGCAAAAGATTAACTAAAACCCAACGGTTCTAAAGAAATACATAGGTCATAGAAAATTCAATATATATAAACGCACTTTACTCAATTTCCAAATCCATGTTTTGCGCCATCTGTATAATATGGACGTAAACTCCTGATATAGGTGTTGCCTATCTATATAGTCTAGATTATCTATGATGGGCACTATCATAGGTTGATCTGTGTGCAGAAATAAATATAACATTTAACTGAAATGGAGGAATTAAATGAAAAGTTTCATTATGTCTATAGTTCATCTTTAACAGACCGCGTCCAAATAAAAATGTAAGAATATTTACAATGTATTTTTAACATTTCTTTACTTTGTTAAATTTTAGAGGAACATTAGATGGTAAAAGGCACAAACCAGAATATGACAAACTATTGGAAAATCCTATGCTAAAATATTCTGGCTTATATCAAGATGGATATGCAGATTTGATGGTTGTTTGCCAAGTATATGACCAAAATGAACCACTAGCATTACCAATTTCTACATCCTATAAAGCATTCACAACTCGATGGAAGTTAGTATATTTTGGATTAACCGAATATAACAAAAATAAATATAATTGATTGATTTACTGTATTAGCTTGAGTATAACACAATACTTTTTATTCCAAATATTTTCTGGAAATGACATTTGCGTTATATTCAGGATTCAAGCCACATTCCACCTGAGTGCTACGCAGCTACACTTTTTTATCTAGTAGTACTCATTCAAACGACGCTGATGATAGTTTAAGTAATTCAAACATTCAAATCTGAATAGAAAAAAAAAGAATATTTACCAAATAAATTTTTGCAATATATTTGATTTTTTTAAATTCTTGCTCCGCAAAACTATTAGTTGCATTATATTCAGGCTAATATGGTATCTATTCAAATTAAATTCAATTTTAAATTAAAATCTAATTTGCAAGTTTAACCCTTAATTGGTCCGGTGTTGTCTGACAGACTACATGATTTAAATATACCAAATAAAGCACTGGATCAGTTAAACATTAAAAAGAGTTACTCAAGTTAACAATCATGTTATTGTATAAATCTTCTATCAGAATGTGAGTAGAATTCTATTACACACTAAAATATAGGGTCGACGTTAGGTTTTAGCGCATTCCCCGGAACTGCCCCCACGCTTTGTTGCGCTTTGAACAGTCCTGATTTTAGATACCTCGCTATTTAACTTTTACAAAAAATATATTTTTAAGGTTCAGCCATTGAAGGCTTACTAATAAAAGCACATGCAAATCAGTCAGTTGGCTATTATAAGTTCTTGATATTTTAACGCTCATACTCAGATTTTGACCAATAGGCAATACTAATATAGAAAATAAACAAATTTATCGTTTATTGTGAAATTATTCTAACAAAGAAGAAAACAAATTACGTGCATGTAAATATATTGTATATGCAAAGTAATTTGATTTTGTAAGATGTAATTTCACAAGTTTGTTTATTTTCTATATTAATAGTAATCATTTGTGTCATGTAGTGAGAACCTTTCTTATGACAATATTACACAGCACAATATGTAAACAAGCACCTAAGCAGCCAATGTGTATTAGTGTACCGTTTAAATCAGGCTTGCACATATGTATGTAGTATGTTCACGTGCTTATTATTTTGGTTTGTGGCTGGCACATAACCGGACGACACCATATATTTAAATGACATTTAATGTTCATCTCTTGTTCCAATATATTTATATGGCCACTCTAGTTGGGGATAACATTCAATAATTGAATGGTGCAATAGTAGGGTAGGTGGTTGTGGCTGGGTTCCCATAGTTATAAATACTTCATTATGGGGACTCACTCAACCACCCAGCTATTGTGCAATTTAATTATTGAATATTACCCCTATCTACGTTGCTCTTACAAATATATTGCAACAAGCAATAACCATTAAAATTGTAATTTAAATAAATCCTAACAATTGTTATTTAAATTAATTGTTACATAACCTAATTAATTGACAACTGAAATTCATTCTGTGGTGCAATATTTTTGCAGAAACATTGCAGGTGAGTCCAAAGTTATCTTCCACCATCAGAATAAATTTTGTCTGTCTGTACGTCCTGGGTATTTTGTAGGAGGTTGACTTTTTTACAGTACTTATAACTAACCTTGACTTAAAACTAGGCTATAAATTATATCGATAGGAGGTTTTGATTCAAAGTTATGAAGGTTTGTGTAGTTTTAAAGAACATGTAGTTGCAGCTTTGTTCAACAGATGGCAGTTTATGAAATAAAATATTTTTTTTTAAACTTAACTTAATTATGGCAAAGATAGTTTTTGCATTAAATATCTCCCCAAAATTGGACCTGGTTCATATGTCATTATGTCATTATATGCAGTGCAAAACCTACATCATGTGTTCGATGGGTTTGTGGTTCAAATCCTTCGCACAGCGAATTTTTTAAATTATTTACTAGCAGGCGTAGGCATCTTTGACGGGAGTAGAAGAAAAAATCTGATACTTATCTATATAAATGAAATATTTTGTTTTGCTTCTACAATGCCTAAAATTACCCCGTTTTATAATATTTTTCCATTTTAAACATTGGAGACACCAAATCCACCATTAGAAAAATTTGTGTCCGTCTGTCTGTGTGTTTATATGTTCTATATTGACCTAGACATTTTATAGGAGGTTGGTTCAGTCGTGGCTAATGATAGAGCTTTGAAATTTTTACACTACCTTAAGATTATTTCTTGACTTAAAATATGGGCTTTATCGATTATTATTATTACCATCAATAATTATATCGATAGAAGGAAGGTCTAGATGCAAACTTATGGAGGTTTGAGTATTTTTAAAGAACAAGTAGTTGCAGTTTTGTTACAACAGATGGCGATTTATGAATTAAAATATTATGTGTCTAAAAATCAACTTACGTCTAGAAAGCTAACTTCATTACATTTGTTGTTACCATGCTAGCTCTAACTGGCGATAAATTCTTTGAATTAAATTAATTCTGTGGTGGTTAATTTGAATTGTATAGTATATTAAAATTTAATTATATTCATATTCATATTCATAAAATTAAAAACATTTGTAAAAAAATAAACAAGTGTACAAAATACTAAACTCGCCTAGATATTCACTTATGTCAATTAAACTAAAATAAATATATTGATATAAATAAAAAAGGTTTTGTCTGCACATAGCTTAAACTTACTCCGTTTTATGATATTTCATTTCGAACATTGTAGACTCTAAGTAGGCCAATAATAGTTTCAAATTTTTTACAGTACTTCTAACTAACCTTGATTTAAAATCTATTCATTTAATTATATTGATAAGAGGTCTCTAAACACAAAGTTATAAAAGTTTAAGAGGTTTGAAGTGTCTAGCCACAGCCACTACTTTGCTCCCAGAATGGGTCGGTGGGTAGATCGACTGGTGTGTCAGTTAGTGAGTTGGTGGGTAGGTCAATGGGTGGTTGAGTGGTTTGGTCAGTTAGTTTGCGGGGTAGGTTGGTGAGTGGGTCGGTAGATGGGTTGATCGGTGAGTGGGTCGGTAGGTGGGTGGATTGGGGGTTAATCGTTGAGTGGGTTGGTGAGTGTTAAGCTGGGTGGGTCGGTTGTACAAGGCATGATGTTTAGCAAACCGACTCTGAACTGTTCAATAATAATTGTAACTGCTTATAAAAAATGATGTCAAATTTATCTTTATATTCCTGTCAACGATGGATACATCAGCTAGTAAATAATAAGCCAATAGATTTAACTATGGTGACCCCTCCACCCTTTAGCTATTACATTTTCTAATTGTTGGATATTATCCCCATCTGTCATGTTCCTGTAAATTTATTCATATTCAGTACTGTCGGTAGGTGTAGTTAGCAGATTGTTGGATGTAAACACGCACGATATGTGAGTATTCTCACTATGCCCATATTCCGTGCACACATTTCTCATTTGTTTTTATAGATAGAAAAAAAGTATTGTAAACAAGTTAGTTTAATCAATCTGCCTGTGTCTTGATAAACATACCAGAAAATAATAAAATAAGAGTAAACAAATAATATGATCAAATCTCATGCTAAGTAGAACGGAGCAAATTGAGTAAGTTGTGGCGCTTGGACACTCCTTTCATTCATGCACAAAATCTACTATCAGAGGCAATGTGAGCAGTTGTCGTTGCATATAGCATGTTAACGTGTTCATAGTCACCTTTACTAACTTTTCTGCTCTTTGGTGCTGAGTGTAAACGCAGCATAACATAACGATAAAAGTACATTTACAATTCTTCAGCTAAATATGATTATTTAGTATGTTTAATACTATTATAATATGAAATAATATGCATATTAATTGATCCAATAATATTTTTTAAGCGTTACTCAGTTTGACCTTGTCAATTTTTTCTTAACCCGGCCCACCAAAAGCTTGATCTGTCCCTGCTACAATTGATACAAATTTGTTTGCCGATAGGCAAACCGCATGTAACATTTGCATTTTTTGATGGATCAAATCAGTAATCGAACTGATATTTGATTGTTTATCTCAAAGAACATGATGATTCGAACATACAAACATGACACTTTGGTGGTAAATACAGGATGATTCATAACAAGTGGATATAGTCCTAGATGGTGACATCAATGTCATTTAAAATCAATCTGACAAATTAACCTGTACTTTTACACAGAAAATGTGTAAAAATTAGAGGATTCATACTAAAATCACTAAATAATAAATAAACAGGTATAATAAATTAATTAAGTAATGTGTACAAATAAAAACAACTTGTGAATATTTAATAAATCGTTTTATTTATAATTTTTAATTGAAATTTGGTGATGTTTTTATGTAATTTATTATAAAAATATCTATTTAATTCAATATTATAGAATTATGTATTTATTATTTATAAATTCAAGTTTAATTATGATTTTAATATGTAGGAGGAGGTGGTACTAAGTGAGACTTGGTACAATCTTTTTGAAATTTAAATTAAAAGCTCAAATCATTTGCTAGTTGCAAATTATATTGGACAGTCATCATCTATACTAACTAGTAAAGGCAAGTACTTGCAACATCTTTGTTTATAAAGATAAGACAAACATTTATTGTTGATAGTCACTTAGATCATGCATTTATAGCAACATTTTACAGTTAGAATCAGTTATTAATAAAATAAGTTGAATAAATTTTTTTTTAAACAATATTTTTGGACAATAAAAGCTATATTTTTGATCGATTGTCAAGTGTTAAAAATAATGGCCTCAAATAGTATTTTTTATAAAATGCCGAAACCTGCAGAAAGGGCGAAACTTGCCGAAGCGGAAACTTTCGGTCGGTCACTAGTAAATGCCATCGAATAAATTAACTCATTGTTCTAATCCCCTCTTATTTCCAAATAAAGTAAATGTTGTCTGAATTAATAAAATTGATGTGACCATAGAAATGCCAAATTTAAAACCATCACAAACTAAAAAATAATCAAGCATATTTAAATTTGAAATAGACTTTAATGGCTTCAACATATATTAAGTTGTATTAATTAACACTTTCAACATCTAAATAACTTAAGATTATTTGTTTTTGTTTGACTATTCCCTTTATTTTGCATATTAGCACATGCTTCAGTAGCTATTTAGTGCTGCGTCTGTTTGTACCATCATTGATACTAGGTTTTTTTAATTATTTTCATATCGATATTTTATGTTTATTTGCGGTATGGATATATTTTTAAATTTTAATAGATTCCATACTTTGATTGGATACTAATAAATTTTGTATAATTAGTTAAATAATTTTATAGTACTGAAGTGTATATTTTTTGTTTCACTTCGTACCACTTTTCCCTATAATATATACATTTAACAATAATAATAATATGTTACATATAAAAATCAAACAAAAAACAACTTGAATATACTAATATAGTAGAATAAAAAAAATATTTTGATAATTAATTAATTGGTTTATTGTTTTTTAATCCTAAATTAGTTATGATATATTAACTTTTATAATACAAACAAAATTTAATGTAATGCCAATCAAACCGTATGTAAAATGTTTTATTATTCTAATTTCTATTATCATTTGAGATACGGTATTATATTTTGGAGAAACATAATTATTAATAATAATAATAAAAAAATTATATCAAGCTATACTATACTCTGATGCTAAGAAGCACAGTATAAACTGCATCGCAATCAGAATGGAAGTACCAAATGTATATTTTTAAAATTTAAGCTTTTTCATTTAATTAACTAAATAACTAAGATGATCTCTTATGAAGTGTGAAACAATTGTCTGCATTTGATTGTTGCCGCTTGTAAAGGTGTGGATTTGGATAATTGATTACAAAATATTAAATTACCCTTAATTTCACTGCCCAAGTTTTTTTTTAATTCATTAATCAATACGAATGAAACTTTAGACAACGTAGAAAAGTTCCATTACTTAAAAGCTTTGCTTGAAGATGATGCAATTGAATTAATGAAATCACTTCAAATGTGTGCATGTAATTATACAATAGTATGGGAAATTGTATGCGAACGATATTCAAATAGAAGATTGCTAGTGCACAATCACATTTGTGAATTATGTTCGTTAAATGAGATTACAAGGGAATCTGCTTCTCAATTAAGAGAGTTGTTGAACACAGCTATGAAACATTTGCAGTGAAACCTTCGTCAAACGGAGACTGACGGTGCAATTGATTTTGTCAGCTGATAAGTTAGATAAATATAACTGTCGGGTTATAGGAGTTGTTCGCTTATTGGAGGTGTCCACAAATAGAGATTTCAATGTACTTTTATTAGCAGCATTAGGGGAACTGGCAAATTTCAGCCCGCGATTGGGAAACATATAAGATAGGTGAGGAACTTGAAACATTTGTAGAATTGAAATCATTTCTAAGGTCAAAAGCAGACATGCTTGAAAATTAAAATTTTTCATACAATGACTATACAATTAAATAGAGAAAAGGCAAATATTTTAAATTAAATAAATAAATCATTTATTACATCAAATCCGATATGCTATTATTGTAAAGAATCAGTCCCTATTTATTATTATGATACATTTATAAAAAGTCAATGAAACAATTCTACAAGCAAAATTATTAAGATTATGTATCAACTGTTTAATAAATACTCATTCTGTAAAACACATTACTTCACACTGACATAGTAGAGGCTGGTAGTAATCATACTACTCAACTAACATGTTCAAATCAAATAGCGACATGTAGTCAAGTTTTATTATACATATATTACAATACTTCTAAAAATGTTGGATCGAAACGGAGTTTCACATATTTGCAGGGCGTTATTAGATTTTGCTTTACAATCTAATTTCATAATAACAGATACTACAAAATAAATTGAAATTTAAAAAACAAAAATTAGACATTTCTATATATACTCTGGATTGATCAAGTGATTAGTTCAGTAAAATATCAGAGTACAGTTCAAGTAAAATCACTAGTAAGCTCATTCAGAGCAGAACTAAAATGCTTAATCATTGACAAAATAACAAATAATTTACCAAATACAGTAATAGCAAGTATTATCATTACCAATTCCTGTAAAATGTTAAATGTGTGAGATTTGGTTGAGACTTTTTGGACGACAAGTATTAAATAAAGTTTGTTGAAATATTTATGATGTATTATGAAAAAATGACATCTGTCAATGAAAATTAAATCAATTCTAGTTACCCACAACTCAACTGTCATATTTGTATTACAATTTAAGATACTGATAACTGATTTTATTTATTATTAATGAGTGCATAAGAAATGCATAAAAATATTTGACGAGTTCGACGTTTACTTAATTACCTCAACAGCGTGTGGAAAGAGTATTCATACCTACATATACAGAATGGTCCACCTTAAAAGGATCAGGCATTTATTGGCGTTATTGTTGGATTTTTGGAGTGTGAGATATAGACCATCAAAGCTTCAAAATTGCAGATTTACAATTATTAGATCGAGTTTTGTTTCCTAGTAATAAAATTTAATTTTGAAATTTTAATCATCTTATATAACTTTGTAATTAAAATATTGTAATAATTATTTATTTTAAACGAAATTGCAAACTATTATTATTATTTATACTAATTTAGTAAATTTTAAATTTAATTAATTAATAAAATCTGAATAACACCAGCCAAAATTTCTCGATATTTTTGCTACTAAAAACATAAAAAGCCCGATTTTGCTAAAATTGAATAATGTGAGTTTTGAGTTTATCAAAGGTTATCATATCTTTGCTGTTTATATGTGGGCAATTTATTAAAATACTTTACGCAAATATTTTTTTTTTACTTTGCCTATAATTTTGAAAATAGGAATAATTAATATATTGCTTATACATTTAGCAATATTTATTAATGTATTTGAACAGTGCTGCATGTCGATTTGTTGTTGCTAGGCAACTTTATATATATTTATAACTCGCACTTAATTTTATTGAGAGAAAGTTTTGTTTTAAAACAATGTTTTCCAGAAATTGTCATTTCTATATTTCCCTATGCAGGTAAAGTGAATTTTAATTGACTAGTCACTTTTGATGAATTTTCAACACTTTTTTTATGATTTATTTATTAAATTATTTGTTAGCAGGTAACAATATTTGATTAAATGAATTTTCTAATAGCGAAAACTGTTCTTAAAATTATAATTACATATATAGTGTTTTCTTTATACAAAATATTTTACTGTTCTAAAACTTTTCTAACATGTAATTGATGTTATAAATATGAATATTAACAATAACATACCGGGTATTGAATTGCTCAGCGGGTAATAAGGATTTTACATATAAAATCATATTTTTGATATTTCCTGTTTCCCAGTAAACTTAAGACAAAAATTATCTATTATCAAAATGATGTAGAATTCAAAACAGCGTTTTAAAACAATTTTTGCATTTTAAATATGCAAAATACAAAGAGAAAATTACAAATGATTTACAAGTTATTGTATATATAATAGATAGTAATATTGCTAAATGTAGAGTAACAATATTAATTATTCTCATTCTTTAAATTGTAGGTAAGGTAAAAATAAATTTGCTTGTATCTTTTTATTAAATGTGCCTTAAATGGCACGCTTCCATTTCAACTATTCAGCGGGTAATTGCAAATAAAAAAATGTTTATTTGTTAATAAACTGTGTGTGTAATAAAAACATGTACAGTGAAATCTCTAATCGCGGACACTACCAATAAGTGAACAACTCCTATAATCGGACAGTTTAGAATGCTCCTGCAAACATTCATACATTTATCTAACTTTCTTTTAAGTGGACTCCTCCAAAATGCGGACACGTCAGTGTCCGCCTAACGAAAATTTCACTATATTAAACTTGATTATAAATAATCATTCCCAATATCCTCAAGAATTCAATGTGTGGATTGGAATATTTTTGGCCTTTTTTCTTAATGGATGCCCGCATATTTAAAGAATATTTGAATAATTTATGAGCTTTCTAAATAGTTGGATATTACGTGATGGCACGGTGAATTGGCCTGCAGGATCTCCAAATCTTGCTCCAAATAATTTTTTGTATTGTCTCCACAAAAAAATCATTTGATTTACTGGTTTGATTTACTATAAAAAATTTATAAAATTCGATATGATCATAATGATTCATTAAAAAATTAAATTCATCAAGAAAACCTTAACATTAAGGAAACTCAAAACAGAACAGCAAAAAGAGACCTGTAAAATATGCACAAATAAATCTCAATTTGCTGATAAACAGTAATCCTGTCTACCATAAAAATTTTACGTATATTTGCTAGTTGTCTAGGCGTTGTCATATTTGTACTATAACACCTAGACAACTAACTTGATAGACTGGGTTACTGTTGTTAGTCTCCTTTTGCTATTTTTTTTTTAGTTTTGTTGAACTCATTTTAAGCAATTCTGATTTAAAAGTTTACTTTAGTTCATATTATGTTTCATAAACTAATCGGGCTGCTAACATAGTCACTCGATACCAAAACTTCATATAGGGGTTCATCAAAACAACGACGATATACTTTTTAGACATACTTTTTTAATCGTACATTTATTTTATATTAGATAATATTTGTCTAAACTTTACTGGGAAGCAGAAAATTTCAAAAAAATGATTTTGCATGGAGACCCTATTGCACGCTGAGTAATTCAACACCCGGTAATTAAAAAATGTTTTATGTTTTACTCCTTTCACTTGTGATGTGAGAATATCACCTGACTTAATTACATATATTTTTTTTCTTATCTCGCAATCATAAAAGGGATAACTAATGTGACTTTATAAATTTCAAAACTATTAATTGATTATGAATGTGAATTAGTTATAAATTGTTATAGGTAGGTAAATTATATATCAAAAATAATCTTATTATGTATTTAATCCATTTGCGTACCTTGGATTATTACAAAATTCCAATATTGTAAGACTTGTCACATAAATTGCTCTTTGAACAAATTTTCAAATGTCACGTGATATGTAAGTCAAAATTCCTATTGAAGCACACACAACCTTTCAATGTACTGCTTTATTAGTGCGGGGGAAAGTAAAATTCTCAATTCACATCTATAAAGTAAGTAATAAAAGTAACCGCTGTAAGTGAGAAAATGTTAGGTGATGTGAGAATATCAAAGATTGATGGTAAAACGAACACATCATATTTGTTGCTAATACTCAAAATTTCACAATATGATATTTTTATTCTTACAATATAATACTAATTTATTTGATTATCCAAAATTGTCAAATTAAAACACATTCATTTTATAAGTTTGTTGTTATAACGTAATTTACTTTTTCTAGCTGGAATGAGTGGATAGTGCTGCCTGTACAATTTAAAGATTTACCACGTACCGCTCAGCTTGCTATGACAATATACGATTGTGCAGGATTAAACAATTTGATGCCAGTTGGTGGCACAACAATATCCTTGTTTAGTAAATATGGAGTATTTAGACAGGTAATTTATATTAATTATTTATATGAGAAATGCACCTATTATAAAATTTGTTAATAAATAATAACTTTTTTGATTTTGTAAAATGTCAAATAAACAATTATGTATTACTCAGTGTCAAGTAAAAAAATACCCTCTAAGCTTTTGTGAGCTAAGGTATACAGGGTCAGTCTGTTTTTTTTTTTTCTTTATTACTGGATTAAAAAATAAATATTTTCATTATTCTTCATATCATAGATAATCTACATTATATAGAAGGGCGACATCTATGTATTTCTAATGAACCGTGCCGTTTGGTTTAGCGGCTGCAGCAGTAGTGTCGCAGATAGGGAAAGGAAATGCGCGGGAAGTTTAAATTGGGACTTCAAGTAAATTAAAAATTATAGAATGGTGGGAAGGTGCAGTATGCCGAGATGTAATGTATCTCAACGAAATAGACGAAATTTTAAATTACAAAATTTCCTTTGTATAATGATGTAAGTAAACTTTAATTTTATTTAAGTATTTCATATTTAAAAATTATCTAACATAATATATAAATATATAGGCTACGGTTTAAGTACATATACCCATAAATGTGCACATTTCTTTTGATTTTGTATTTTTACCGTAACACATATATCTTCTTTTCCCCTATATAGGGAAAAGTATTGGACTCATACCAAAAATTCGATATTGAAATTTTAACGAAAATATACGTTTCTAACGAATCTAAAAAAGTGGTTTTAAAAAAATCTATGCATGTATGTGTGTGTTTGTATGTGTATCTGTGTCACACATAACTTAACAGTTTTTAAGATACTGTTCTGAAATTTGGGGAATATGTTGGAAGTAAGCTCTAGATGTGCCGCCCAAAAATTCGTTTTGGTTGGTTAAGTTGGCAACACGTGGTGTACAATTTTCCGTCAAACAGCACCATAAACTTTCCCGATTTGAACAGAATAACAAATGAAGAAAGATAGTTGGTCAATTCTATAGTATTTAATAGTTGAAATTGAATTAAATTAGTT
>JARJEC010036245.1:0-37486 GCA_030264575.1 Tachinus sp. AB-2021 | reverse complement strand
CTAAAAAGACTTAGTATCTCTAGTCTCTATGTCAATAAAATATTTTATTACTCTAAATTTGAGTCAATATTGAGATATGGTATTATTTGTTGGGGTGCGTCGTCATTTACTCTTACTAATAGAATTTTAATTCTTTAGAAGAGAGCTATACGAAATATGTTGAATTTAACTCAATGGTTTCCTGCAAACAATACTTTAAATCATTAAATATTCTGACTATCCCTTTATTGTATATTTTTGAAATATTAATGTATACCAAGAAATATATGTGTGTACGCGTGTGTATGTGTATGTGTATTTTTGTGTGTTAAAATTAGTTGTTTAATATCTGTTCGGATCAAAAAGACCAATAAAAATTATTATTATCAAGGAAGGGAAAGTAAAACATTCAATCGGGCATTGTGTGTAAAATATACGTTTAATATTATTGTTTATAATAAACATAAGGTTATAGTATGTAACTTTTTTTATGAAATAATCTTGACAAATACAATTCGTGTATTATAATGATTATCGCAAATTTGTTCTCTTTCTTGAGATATATTATATTGCTTTCGTGGAGGGTGAACAGTCCGAGAGAAACGGTGCGTATTATTGCAGAGTGAGCCCATTATATAATATTTTTATTTTGTCTCAGACGTACACCGTTATCTGATTTTGTATCGTTTGCTAGTGGACCACTTTAAGTTGGTCGTATAATACAATCAATATAATTGCAGGTTTAAATTTTGTTAATTGTAATGAGCTTATTATATTACATCATTTATTGCATTATTTTAGATTTTCTTTACATTTTAAACATTTTCTTTCATTTTTAAAACTTTTTTGTTTTGTAAATTTTTCAGCTTTTTGCGTATATTTTTTAAACTTTAGAGATATTTTTTTATATTTTCTACTTTTTATTGATATTGTACAACATATTAACTTCTGCAAATTTTGAAAAGTTTTTCAATATAGTGTGTTTTTTGCATGTTTTCTTTGTAATTTTTTAATATATCATTATATTTTTATATATTTCTGAATTTCTCTCAACAATTTTTGGTAGTCGCTTTAAGTTTGTTGATATTTTTTAACATTTCGTTAAAAGTTCTTTATATTTTGCATTTTTTTGTCATTTTCTTAATTAGTTTACATTTTACTAAATGTTTTGGAATCAAATAATTTTATTCAAAATCTCAAGACGTTATAGTAGAAGATCCGGTATTAGAAATATACACTCTCACCTGTTATTTGCATATGACAAAGAGTATATGGTAGCTAGTATATCGATTAATAAATTTCAAATGGGGAAACCCATAATAGCCAAAATGCGTGATTGTTTTTTTTTGGTTAACTTCGCTTATTTGTCTTTTATATAAATCGAGGAGTTGGTGAAATATTATGACAGTCGGGACTCAAGGAAAATATAGAGTCCCACTTTTTGTTTTCAGGTCTATGGTTAACCACGTTGTAGAATTTTTAGATGTTAAATTTGGAGAGCCAGCGCGGAGAATGACAAAGAGAGTTTTATTGACTCATTTTTTTGAATTCATGTTAATAATACATAAAAGGAATAAATAGAGAAATACATAATTACGAAATAAAAAGTTTTTATGCTCCAAAACGTATATTCGTCATTAAAATATAGGAATCTCCCGAACCACACACAAAACACTTCTTCATTTTTAACTATTAATTATTTGTCATGAACACACTACAACGGAATTCATGGGTTACTATCGATATCAAAACAATAATTAGGACCCTATATTTTTCAATTCCTTGTGCCATGACCGTCATATACTCTTACAGACTCCCCGATTTATATGAATGACAAATTGGGAAAGTGAACCAAAACAAAAATTACAATCAATTATTTAAGATCATTAGCACGCATTTTGGCTAGGCAACCCATTTGAAATTTATTAATCGATACATTAGCTACCATATACTTTTTGTCATATAGAAATAACAGTATATATTTCTAATACCATAATTTAGACTATTAATAAAATTGTGATTACAAATAAGATCAATTATTATAGATTATATTTTTGGCAAAACCTTTGCTGGGTAATTAGTATAATTTAAACGATTACATAATTTAATCGAAAAATAGGGTAATAGGATTGAAACTGGTAAAATATTTAAATATGTAAGAAAGTATAACAAAAACCAATACAATTAAACAAGTTTAATATGACTAATTATCAGCACCAGCATATCAATTGTTTCTTTGATACCATCCAAACGTTTTTCATAAGGCATGTGTATTATCATTTGCTTATCCTCATATGCTTCTTCTTCCTGAAATCCATGCAGTAATTTTATAGTAAAAATTTCCATCTCAATTAACTTTGAAAATTCCACTAATTTAACTTTATTAGTATCGGGATCTTCTCCAACAATAAAAATTATTTTATTTTCTGTAGTTTCCGTATTGCTTTTATACATTCTTATAACTATCCGGGCCAATAATTCATAATCTGCATCTTTAAGTGATTTGCGAGATTTTCTATTTATTCTTTGTACATTTTTTATCACAGCTAACGTTATGATCTGCATCAGTTTTAATGTTGGTTCAGTCAAATATATCGAATCAGCGTATAGTTTTGATTTTTCTTTGGGATAGACCAACACATCTTTTTCTTCTTTTTCTTCTTCGACTATATTGTCCTCATCTTGACCGCCTCTCAATCTTTCGTATTGGGTTTTCGAAACTTCCGTGAGATATTTAGCTTCATCCAAAAAGTATTCTTTTATTGTATAAGGATTTGCACGGTTTGAATAGTAATTTTTGCTTTCTTGAAATGCCCATATTATGATTGTCAGGAAAATGGTTGTAAACGTCAGAACCATGAGATCATAAAATAAAAACATATTATACGTAATATCATCCATAAAGGGTTTATATTTTTTTATTCTCTGCACATCAACTATCGATGAAATTAAATGGTATATTGTAGCAGCATAGGTGCTGAATTTTTCGACTTTTGTGCCAAGCATTAAATGAAAATACCTGCCAAACATAATTGCTGTCCAGAAATAATAGAGGAACGCAATAAGCATTGGTCCTGAACATAACTTTACAGTTGTTTCCATCTCTTGAAAGATTGTGCCGAATCTGAGGTACTTCCATAGCTTTATAGTTGAAAATCCCAGAAGAAGACTTGAAAAAATCATGTTCGTCTCTGTTATTAGGAATAAATTGAAATAATTAATGAATTCATTTTTATCAGAAGCAAAAAGTTCATATATTATTTCGTCCAGTATTTTCCTTTTAATAAAAAATAATGTTATTATAGCAGCACTCAATATTAAAAGTAATAAATCTACTAAATTCCAAAAACTTTTAAAAAATCCCAATCTTCTTTTAATCATTCGAATAATCCGTTTAATTAGCATAATTAAAACAATTGCTATAATTGTGAAAACACCAATAATAATCAGGACTTCCATTACAAAATTTGATTGTATAAATCTTGCAGTAGCCACCTGTAAACGAATAATTATTTAATTTGTAATGTAATTTTTTGCCACTGCGCTTATATAGGTTGAGCGTATGATGAGGAATGTCACAAAAAGCAACAAAACATAACCTAGGTTTAGAAAATCAATACATCGTTTATATACAAGAGAAAGTCTCCAGGTTCATTTTTCATATTGAATTATTGAAGTTAGAATACTTGATGAAATATTAAAATTTGAATGTTGAGTGAAGAAATTGAATGGGGAATAGCCCCGCCTACCGGTACCATTCGCCATTGAGAAACAATTAATGGCGCTTTAGATATCGGAAGCAAATTTCTATAGAAACAATCTTTAAAGGCGTTTTATATAGAAAGTACATTTTACAAAAAAACACTTTTTTTATAAATTCATTTTATATTTTTATTTTGCGTCGTCCTCCGTAGTATCAAAAAAGAAAAATTATTAATTAATTAGTTTTGTATAAAAAAAAACAAGTAAGATAGGTATACGGGTCAAGTGAGTAATGCCTTTTTGAAAAAAAGTTGTAAAATTCATATTTGTCTATTTTAACAAATAAGCAAGCAATAATAAATATTGGCATCTACAAATTGAGTTCTGTAAAGTAGCGCCAATGTGGATGTATAGTAAACTTGCTCTTGATAGACTCTGCTCTGGTACCGGGAAACTAATCAGTCAAATTTTCTTCTACATCGCAACCCGCAACCGCAAATTCAAATTTAAATTCTAATAAGTCATGTGACAATGAACAGCTTTAAATAAACACACACAACCTACATGAACACTGCTGAAGGACTTCAAGGTCGATGGCCAGTTGGGTAAAACCCAATAAATATAAATACTAACTAATAATGTTAGAAAATGCATTTAGAACATATAATATAATTATATAAATTTATGTTTAAACGTCAATATCTGAAATTTTGAAGTTCACTTTCTCCTGTAGACCAACGCCATTATTTAACGAGGCAACAGTTGTAAAAGCTCGGCGATCACTTTAAACAAGTGATAGGTAGACCTTGGAATGAGTTAGTGCACGTTGGGTTTTTGGGGAAATCAACCTTTTGTAATGGAATACTAGAAACAAAAAATGAATGCCACAGAACCTTTCTAGAACATCGTTCTACTTTGTTGCACTTTGAGGAATTGCAAACCTCATTTGCTGCATTCCACAATGCAGAAACCGAGTATGAGCCGTGCTAACAAAAGTTACGTTACGGCAGTATTAAAGACAGTACAATATTAATACAACTGGCGAAAATCTTACAAAAACTACTACATAATACAAAGGCCTCGACTAAACGCCGGTTTAAAGCGCCTACAGATTCTCACCCACATTATGTGCAACTAGATCGGCTGCCAAAATTTTTACCTGCGGTAATCACTTTAACGCTTTACGTTACTTCACAAGACGCCAAGATTCGTATATAAGCGGACACTATCTAGAACGGAGGTTAATAAAGTACGTTTATAGTTACGTTCGAAGTACAAGATCGTTGACAAACTGACAGCAAGAAATGCTACGAACCTAGGTGCTGCAACTGTAATCCAAGGGATAAAAACTCTAATGAATTTTGGAAGAGGTCGACATCATTGTACTTGTAACTGAAGTCGTAATAATATTTGTGGTGGAAAATGCAATGTCGACGTTTCCTCCGGTACTAGAAGGTTAGGAATTTTTAGACTTTCAGTCATCATTTGTCTGCCACCATAAACGAACAAAGTGGTACTAAAAACAGTGGAAAAAGGTGATTCCAACAGCCGGTAGTTGTGTTACCAATGCTAAATAAAGTACTGTAGCAGTTGAAAATATGTCTCAGATATCAGCAACCTACGCTGTAAAGTAGTAGTTAAGGAAACTTTATGTAAGGAGGACCAGTGATCCGATTTGTTGAATGTATTTGATGTTGATATAGTTTATTATAGTATAGATAATTTTAAATTAACGGGCATTACTGCACAAATTGAGAATTTGAGAATTTCGAGCAACACGACGAGGTTAAATATAAGTCGGACATACAAAGAAGTGTATCAACTTTGCAATCCAAATCTAAATGAAAAAGAAAGTGACTTATGCCTATATAACACTATGCAATTTTTTATATCAAATGTTGTACAGTTTATTAAAATGCCTCGTTTCATTGGCTGCTATTTTAAATTCAGCCAATGGTATGCCATATTTTAATAAACTGTACCACATTTGATATAAGAAATTATATGGTACCATTCAAGCATTTGTTATGTTTAATGAAGTAAATTGGATTTTGACAAATAAAAGTAAAAGATGAGATCTGCCATTATTTGTTCCGAGCCCTATATATGAGGATGAAAGTCAAATACATGAAGAGTATACGATTGAGAACAATTATTTTTCTGTATTACCTCTGCTGAGAAACATTGACTCTAGCAAAATCTAGTAATACGGCAGTTACTGTAAAGTTATAACGGTGATATTCGGTTTTTCTCTAAAGATAAAATACTTGGATCTCTGAATAATGATTATTTGTTTTTCTGGAATGGGGAGGTATTTGCATAAATACGTTCTGTTCTGTAGGTTCCTGCATAGAATGCCCGTATAATAAAAAACCCGTAAAAAGTACGAAAGCCGGGTTTCTAGAATCCAATACCAAAGAAACCTTGTCATTTGGATACATTACACGTAGATCATTTGAAAGCTTTTAGAAAGTGTAACGAAAAGAACGCATATTTGATAATTATGGTGGATTCTTTTATGAAGTTTGCCTTTATTACAACTCCTTCTAATACGCAAGTAGGAGCTGTTATTAAGTACAATGGCGGGTGATTGCAGATCCAGGATCATGTTTTACAAGTAAAAGGGTTTAACGAGTATTCTAAGAAACTTAATGTTAAGCTGATTCCAAATGCAACAACAACTGCACATATAAATGTTTTAATTAATTTCATGTATTAATTATGAAGAACGCTAGGACACATTTGTAGCTAACATCAAATAGGCCCCATTTGACGTTACCTACGATGAATATAGAAACGGAAAAGACTTTTGATTTTGTCAAATGTTGTAGGTCTAACGAATAGAGATGCTAATCTCGAAACTATACGTGAAGCTGCTAACCAAAGAATATTTGACGTACAATTAGCATAGAAGTATCGATTGATAAAACGATGTACACCCTTGAAGCTTGCAGTGGGTGACCAAATACTCATTCGAAAAAAAGTCAAGGAAACATTAGGTAACGATTGATACGTCATTGGTGACATGAAAAGTTTCACTCGCTCTCAAAAGCCTTACGGATTTGTATGTGTGCAGGGCGACAAATCCACTTATGGGAAATCTGACGAGTCAGTAACAAAAATTGAGTAAGTAACTATTAACAAAGTGACAAGGTTTGTACACGATTATGTAAACGGTGGATACGATGCCTCGATACGATACGTATTGTTGGAAATATATGTACTTAGTTTCTTTGTGTTTTCTTGATAAATGATAGAATAGATAATGTGTAAAAGAATAGAAACGACCGTTACGCGGCAGCAATTTGTAGATGCTTGACAATCACTTTGAATGAATTATACGTAACTAATACAGTGGCAAAACAGTAAAATGTCACTAGGGCGACAGAGTAGGCAAGAAAATATTGTGCTCTGTTGAGCAATGTGTTTACATCCATCAAGAACACAATTTACCGAGAACACTATTTTTACGTAAAATCAATGCGAGAGGGGAGTCAATCACGATCCATGATCACTTCTCGAGTAACATTCGAGGCATTCGCATTACTAAAATTAATTGACTTATTTTACGGATTGAACACATTGAATTGAATAAATATAACAATAATTGTTTAGGAATAGTTAGTTCTCTTAACGTTGCTTGACCGGCGAGAATAGCTAAGCGTCCAGGTTTATTGTAAGCAGGTCTATGTAATTTAAAGTTTGCTTCGCTTTTATTGTAGCTTATTATTTTTCCTTCTCCAACATAAAGGCACCTGCACTTTTAATCTGCATTTAACGTAAAATTTGTTTTTGATTTATCGGTGCAGTTTGGATATTTACCGTTTTCGATCAACTACTTCGCTCACAACTCAATCTAACTCAACATCTATATTATTTAACTTAAAAAAACCGAGTGACACAAACGATAACTTAGTCCTCATTAGATGGGCAACGTGGATTATGGAAACCACGTAGATCTCATCTTAAAGTACAACGCTTAGATGTAGATCAAACCTGCAAGTAGATGTGCGGTCTACATGCAAATTAGATATTAGAATATACCCAATAATAATATAAATAGGTTATAATATAAATTTGCCAAAAAACCTAAACTAAATATAGATTAGAATAGCATCTTTTTTATAGTAGTTATTTGAGAAATAAATAATTAAAAAGATTGCATGGTATAGCTAGTGCAAGAAGGAGATTACTTTTTCCTTTTCTATATTGCCAAATTGTATATTTAACTTACATTTATAGATGTAATAATATAACCACTTCTACTTCTTTCAATAATTATTCTAACTGCATTAAAAATATTGAAATTAACATTATACGTCCAATATTCAATTAGTAATACTTTTGTGTTAATATCTATCCATCTGCTTCTTTTAAGCAGGGCCAGAATATAATAAGAATTGTATAAAGTTCTTCCCAATAATGTGGTATAGCCTTTTCCTGTGTAGAGTTGTATATTTCCTAAAATATTAATAACAAAATTACGTAAAATTTAATAACATGGCCATCCAAGTACATATAATGAGGTTGTTTTTTAATCTTTTTCGGCAAGAACAACTAAATAACTTTACCGTGTACATAAGCTAAGGCATTAGTTATGATATTTACCTAGTGTATGTGAAATTTCTGAACCATCATAATATGTCCAATTATTAAATATGGGTGCATTGTTATGACATATTATAGATAGATTTGCTATTGCATATGGAACCATACATTTTTGATTCATTCTTTGCTGTCGCAATTGAACAACTCCGAGTATTTTTGTTTTAAAATCCTTCATTTGTCCGGGGTCAAGAGAATTGTATTTGCCATACCAATTGACCGCATGTACTACCGGTAGTATTGTATCATTTATATAATTATATATACTGAAAACAAGAAAGTTTATTCAAATTGTATTCTCAATTTACAAACAATTACTCATCGATAGAATGTAAGGTTATTGATTTTTTTTTCGTGTTCGTAGATATCATGGTTCGCATTTGTGAGTTACTATAATATATCATGTAATCCATGTCAGCCAATAATATAAAGTAAAGAATGAATACAAAAATTATGAAAAGACACATTTCTTTGAAAAGTTCACCAACATCTAGACGTGCTGTTTCTCTTGATTGTGCCATCTAAAATTGAAGATATATAATTATATTGATCATGTACTTATTTGGAACTTTGCAACAAATATTAAATACAATTACTTCATGTCTTAATATGTTATTATGCTTTTAGTATATAAATTATTATAGTGTAATTTTACCGTTACATCATCACGTCGCAGAATTCGATAGTGCTTCTTGAAATAGGGTCTTAACAAAACTTCCCCAAATTTCCGAAACAATATTCGCCTTTGCTTTTCAGCCAGTTTTATAATCTCGGTGATATTTGCAATTTCAACATGAAACTGAATAAAAATAAAAATTAAATCTATAAAAATTTATTTTATTGTTATTTTATTTATTAACCTGCTTTAATTTCAACAGTATCATTCTCATTCCAATAATATAGAGGTTATCAACGATAATAATGCTCATTACTAAAGATATGGTTGTATCTATCAACCATATCATAGTAGTGTCAAAATTTACCCAAAATCCAAAAATGGTTAAATATCCTACGCAAATAATTATATAAATCGCAATAACTGCCCTGTAAATTGACTTTTTTAATGAATTAAGTTCAAATAACTTGTTTTGTTTTAATATACCACGTAATTGCATTAACTCTTGTTGAATATAACGTTGGTGTAGTTATCAATAAAACATTTTTAGTATTCTTTTCGGAATTTCTATAATAATTCAAAAAAATGATAAATTTTTTAATTGATAGCAATGACATTTTATTTTGATTTGTTAACTTAATATATATATATATAAAAGGAAGAAAAAATAAAGCCTACTAAACTTACCTAAAGAAAAATATAAATGGATAATTCATAAGACAAGAGAGAAGGCTGCCTCCAATTGCAGAGGCCACTATGTAAATATCTACTTTAACTTGTCCATAGCCGTATATATCGGACATGTGCATGGTTGGTACGTATAAAAAAAGAAGGTTGAAAACGTAAGTGGTATAAATCATAGAAACTATTACCGTCAACCGTTCGTTGTATGCAAAAAGATGATCATGGCTCCTAAAAAATGAAAATGTTGATCAAATGAATGTTAATTCAATATAGATCCAGGCTGTTTTTTTTCAAAAGTATCCACCCTTGATATCTGAAAAATCGGGCTAAATAAAAAAACTCACGAAACACGTGACATACTGTTGACATGTGTCATTTTCTCTCTCCGTGGCAGTATTTTTCAAAAAAAAAAAAAATGGTCACCTTATGACATACTACTTGAATATGTTAGTAATTTAACTATGTACATTTTATTTAAAATTAATTTTGCTTGCATATCTGAAATTAATATGAAATAGGCAAAATATTTGAAAATCCTTAAACATTTTTTAACTTGCTACTGACATTACGTGGAGCGTATAACCAACCGGCAGAGTTATGGGCCACGAATATTTTGTCTATGCAGCGCTGCTGTATCGAAAAGTATGGGCACGAAGACTCATAAGAAACAATGCAAACAATAAATAGTCGAGAGCCTTGCAGCGTCTTTGCCTAGTGAACGGCGGGTTACACAATACAAGTTGCCAACTTGACAGTAGACAGCTACATATGTACTCCAATGACAGTAGCTCGACTTGCCTCGCCCGGTCACACATGTGCGAGTAGGTTTAGTGAAATGAAGCAGCTACTGCACTTGTGAATTTGTATCTTCAGTAGTGTGTAAGTTTGTGCATAGATTGGGTATACAAGAAAATCCACTATGCCGCAGATGTTTGGGGGACGAAGAGACTCCGTAGCATCTGTTGTGTGAATATTAAGCATTCAACATGCAACGCACTGTTGACTTTGGTAAGCATATGCTAGCCCAAGAAGAACTGAAAACAATCCCTTGGCAAAAACTCCTGGACTCCATAGAAGAGGCAGAACTGCTAAAGGTGTATGATGTCAGAGGTGCACAATGCGACAAACTTTATGCGCTAACCTTTATTTTGTTTCCATTTTTTTGTTTTTTTTACATAATTAAGTTTGAGAGCGGTCCGTCAACTTGTTAAAATTTTGAAAGTAGTCTGCGACTATAAAAAGTTAAGAAACCCTAATGTTGGGGGTTGTGAAAAACGCGACCAATAGGAGAGAAAACAACTTTGATAATAACAGAATTTTATACCCGCAAATATATAAATGAATATCATTTAAAATATGACGCTGATGGCCCAAATATTTTTTTATAAATTCAGCTGCTTTGCTCTTACATAAAATAGATCAATAGCTGTTAAAGTCGCTCGTCCCACTTTGGTTGAGTTCTGGCAGAAATCTTTGCTATCGCCAATATATTTTATCTCATTATTGTCGATATTTTATTAACAGTTGGCGCAAAATTTAATGAAATATTGTGTAGTTACGAAGGATAAACAACTTGAAATGTTATCTACACGATATTAGGTAATTCGTGAATGGTAGCCAATTATCTAATATCAGTCTCAATTCAATATTTGTCTATTTATGTATGGAGAACAATCTCCAAAACTCAAAAAAATCTGTCAAACAAATTACTCCATCGAATAATGAATGCTCTCTTGCACGTTGATGACCTCAAAATTATTTCAATAACTTCATCATTAAACTCACTAAAATTCTTCAAAAATTCAAAAGAATATAATAATATGAACCACGATCTATTCGGTTTGCCAAACCCGGCATTGACACACTCCAAGGACAATACTTTACAAACGCTTTATCATCACGATATACGTTATACTGAAAAGTACTTCGATACAACACCCAAACTAACTAACTATTGAAAAACGGTTAATACAGTAATTGTTTTTCATCGAGGATTCGATATGCACCGAGGAGAACATTATAGAATTTAAAAAAGACATATGTGGGAACCCAACAGCATTGACTTGATATTTTAATACACAATATTAACGCACTTGAGAGAACAACGTGATTACAAATGGGCAATCTCTACAATACTATCGACTTGTCACTTGACGTCGATAGTTCAATTACAATTGCATCCAGATTTGTTGTTGGTTATATTTGTGGTCTTATCATGCAGCAAATAGTAATTGATTGATTGAAACTACTGTTTACAGAAATATATATATAATTATGTGCGTTCCATTTCTATCTGTATTGAAGGACACGCAATTTTTTACTGTTAAGTTGAATGTTTATGCTAACTGAAACGTGATTAAATGGTAATAATATTATGCTAACCTAAACTGGAAAATGGTTTTCTGTAGTTTTTTATTACCACGACTGTAAAAACTTGCAGTTCGGCCACATTAAAAAAATAACAGGGTATAGTGTGGTCAGCATACTTGTGAAGAATTAATAAAAAGTTCATTTAAGATGGTCACTATAAGAAAACTTACCTGTTAACGATATTCCAAGTATGGAAAGCGCCTGCATACACACGAACACATTTTCTTATATGATGCGTTACATCTTTGGAGGCTTCATACACGTTTTTTGTAGACTTCACCTTTATTTGAATTCTTTCGGAATGCAATACCGATAACCATTTCTCTACTATGAAATAATAATAGTCTTGATTTTGCAAATCAATCACTGTGATTCTCTCACAATACCTAAACAGAACAAATTTTTATAATAATTAAAATTGAATTTAAAATGCATACCAGGAAGGTCTTAGTCCAATACTATCAAACCATAAATGTATTTCTTCAATTTTGCCCATATGTCTATCAGTAGACAATACGTAACAATCAGTAGTGCCAATTTGCAAAAGTCTCTTTTGTGGATCTGGATAATTAAATACATGAGGTTTGCATGAAAATTTTTCACCCAAAAGTTTAAAAGCAACATTTGAAGTTGTTCCCGAATTATTTATACTTCCAGTTTTTACAATCACTAAATAACCATATCGGTCATTTTTTAAATTATCACTTAGAAAATATACGCGATCCTTAAATGAATTATTATATAATATCTATTATATTTAAAATATCTACAATGGTTACCTTTCCACCCATCACTGTATATCTCATTTGATAAAAACAAAGCGCTACACAATAAAATGCAAAAATTATGGATACACAAATTAAAATTGTATAATTTTTAAAACCACGCGTTGTAAATTCAATTATGTGTACATAATCAATTTTGTTATCGACAGAATTTAAATTCGCGCCATATAATGAGGTATGCATACAGGTGCATTGTATTCTCTTGGAAGATTCTTCGTTTATTAATTTAGCCTATAAATAGAATTTATTAATAAAATGCTTTTATTATGATTTGATTTTGTTCTGACTTCACAAGGGCCTTGCTCCCAACTAAATGTAGTTTGATTAAAAACGAGGCAAGCTTCTTCGACTAGTGTTATATTGTAATCAATAAATACATTTTCGGATCCCTGAAAAATATTAATCAAACCATTTGAGTTATTATGCACAGATGCCGTGTTGTAACCAGTTTAAAAAAAATAAAATGCTACCTTTAGCATATCTTGATGTGGTAATATTCCAATGTACGTAAATATATCTCCTTCACGATTAGGCGAAAAATTTATATCTATGGGAACCAATTTGCTTCCGTCAATTAAATAAGTATTACTAATTTCTTTGAAATCGTCTAGGTGGGGCCTTCTTCCGACAACAACTACCATCTTAGAAAAAATATATTTAATCATATTTATAAACAATTTATATGTAAATGTTTAACAAATTTATATAATTTATGTAATGAGATGAATTAAAAACTTGATATATAAAATATGTTAGATAATAAAATTAAGTATTTAATATAAGAAACAAGAATCTAATGGCAAAATTTTGATTTTATACCATTTTTGTATTATAAAGACAATAAAGAAGAAAAAATAGTACATTGATACGTACTATATTAGTACGTATATGTAATATAATTTTTAAGCAATACCTTAAATTTATCTGTAGTTTTCAAATAATCAAATTTGCACAAATATTGTCTACCCCGTTTTGTCTCCAATCGGTGGACATTGATGGTAATGTGATCCAACCAATTTTTTTCAAATCTACTAACGGTAAAGTTGAAACTTTCGCTATCAATATTCATTTCAATGTCCAAGCTTATCTCTATTTTTGTGGGTACGCTAGTCTGTGTTTGTCCTTTCGTAACTAAAAAATTCACATCGACAATATTGGAATCTAATTTGACATCGTTTGATTGAAGAAAGTCCCGTTTATATCCAGTAACAATGGCAGCCACTGAATCCTCGGCGAACTTTTTGTCGTTGCTGATTATTTTTATAACCGTACTATTCACAGTTATGTCTTTGCCAGGCCACAATTTACCCTGATTCGTTATAATTGCCGATTCAAAATGTTCGTGTTTTTTATTATAATATTGTCCTGTGGCTAAAGTTGCAGCTACCGCCCTTGATGATGTAAGGATAGTGTTCATGGCATTGTTTTTCATTCTTTCTACCTTTAATAAAAATATTTTTGTAATGGTATATTATAAGATATTATTTATAGAAAGACATGATTGAAGGACTGTTGGAAGTAAATCCAAAAAAAAAAGATGTTCTAACATGCCATTGTTATTCAAAATTAAAAAAAAAAAATACGACCGCTTAATTTTTTAAGTTCAGTATTTTTTAATCTTAATTTATTTGTTGAGTTGAATACACATTTGTTTATTTTACAAAAATACGAGCGGTCCAACTTGAAAACCAACCTCTGCAGACGCCTTCAAGTGAAAACCAAAACCTATTTATGACAAAAACTCAAACAATAATTTTTTACCAAAATTTCAAAAACGGTGCGCTATTTTATTACCAAGATTTTTATTGCAGTAATCCTTTCATTTTCGTCGTGGTAGATTTCGAGCTAGGAGCGTAATATAATTTCATATTCTCAAAGGATTTTAGGTGTTGTTTACCAAGGGAACTTTATTTCAAAACGTTTACTGCACCGAATCGTTTTTTCAGTAATCGTTTTGCTACGACTTTTATAACCGTAAAAGAGCTTTTTACCAGTGTACAGCAGAATAAGTCGCTGAATTTTGCATAGTTTTTGACCTGTTTCAGTGGTCTAATAGGTGTGCCGGAGCGCCAACATTTTCGTAATTTTTAAAGCGGTAAATATTTGGGTCGACTGTTGTAGTTTGCAGAAAATTAAATTTTATTTCTTTTTCGATAAATTTTTGGAAGTGGAGGATTAATTGTTTTACAGTCTTATCTATAGGGTATTCATTATTATTTCAAATTAAAGTACATTCAATGCTATTATTTATGGAATACGACATCGTTCATATGTCCCGCCGTGGAAGTGCTGACAAAAGCGAATACGCTGGACCCAATTTTCCATTACTCGAGTAAACAAATCGAAATATTAAGAATTTTGCGTTCGATGTTGGCCAGCGGCTCTTCTAACGTTTCTGGATTGTTGGCATAGACCAGCGATTTAATGTAACCCCAAAGAAAAAAGTTTAAAGGGGTTAAGTCGCACGAACGAGGCGGCCATTTGCGATCACTGTTGCGAGAGATAACTTGCTCGCCGCACTTGGTCTTCAATAATTTAATTTTGTCATACGCTGTATGTCAAGTTGCGCCGTTCTGTTGGAAGTGCATAACGTCGAGATGGTTCCAAAAATACTCCGTTAACATGGCCTTGTAGCGATCACCGTTGACGGTTGTAGGTGCACCGTTTTCATCAAAAAAGAAAAATGGGTCGATAACGCCGCCAGCATGAAAACCGCACCAGTTAATTTTTTTGAATAATGTTGTGAAGTTGCATCACTTCAGGCTGCTCACTCGACCATATGCAATAATTTTGCTTGTTGACAAAACCTTTGAGCCAAAAGTGTTTGGTCTAAATTGGGCAAATCCGTCTTTGCTTTGACGCCGATGGCTTCTTTTGATTTATGAACGCAGTTTTTTGAAATTTTGTCCGTAATTTTAAAAAAATCATCGTAATTTTTTTGAATCGCAAAAACACAAATGAAACAATTAATTTTTTTATTTTTCTTGTTGTTTTTGCATTCGTCGCACGCAAATTAGTCGGTAATCCGAGTTTTGTCAAAATCTAAAATTATTTGAAAAGTGTCTTTAGGTGAGGTCGACAAAATATTTATTCTAATCGTTTTTTGAACTTTCTGTTGCGATGCTAGGACGCAATGTCAGTTATTTCATAATCGTTGAAAAAATTAATCAACTAAATCTACTCTAGAAATTCGATTTATCCGCTCCGGACGGGCCATTTTTGGTCCAATACAAAATTGTTTTTTTTTATTTGATAGTTTTCGAGATTTTAAAGTTTCTGGGAGCATAAAGGAGTAAATCGCAAAAATATTTTACGACGTTCCATTCTCGAGATATCGACGTTTTTGTTTTTCCGGAATTTTTCGAGGAAACTCGGGGAAGGGCGGATTTTTTTATAAAATATCCATAGTTCATATCTGTTTCCTCGAGCAATTTTAGGCTGGCAAAACGAGTTTTCCGTTAAACCAAGCAAAATTTCCACATTTAACAAAAATGAGTCACTTTGATTCACCGAAAACATAATGCAATTAAAAAATAATAAAGGTATTTAAAAAAACAAGTTTTCATTTCAGTGTTCTTGTGCATAAACGGAACAAGCAAATTTTGTAATATTAAAAAAGTAAGGTAAATTAAAAAAAACTTTGAGTGCAATTTCAAAAGTATCGCTTAATTTTAAGTGGAGAAAATGAGTTTTGGGACGATATGAGCAAAATGTTTCACTCTTATGCAACATTTTAATTTTCCATGTTATCTTTTTTGAAAGGTCGTTATGTTAAGTCAGTAATTCAGCTGTGCACATTTGTTTTAAATTTGTTTTCTTTTTATATAGGCGATTAGAAATGTTTTTTTATTTCTCAAAGTAATAGAAAATAGGCAAAACAATTGAAAACCCAGAAACATTTTTAATTTTTAACTTTTATTTTAAAGGGGTCTTCTTTAGACATACTATTGACATGTGCGTCACTATTTCGAACACTAAGAAGCATCTTTTGAAAATTCAAACGGGGTAACCCACCTTGTAACTTTTCATTTAAAAGGTCTTTAAGTTGGCAATTAGTAGTATGTATTCTTACTAATTTTAGAAGGAGAGGCGGCAATAGACGCACATGTTATAGTAGGTATGAAAAGATATCTCTTTAAAATAAAAATTGGTAAATAAGAAAAATATTAAAAAACACTGGCGCCCTTTATTTATTTATATAGATAGGAGTTCTATCCAATGCTATGGCTTAGTGTCCGAGTGACATCATATGTAAAATGGACGTAATGTACTAGTATTTAATCTTTACATTTGCTGTATAATATAATATTTAGATGGGCATTAATAAATATGGTTTGTCTCTTTCTATCTGAGGAGACGATGGATAAGTTAGAACTTATCCTGTATTTATGGGGATCTATAGCGTCATACGAGAGCAACGGTAAAATATAGTGCAACGACTCTATGCCGACATACAATCGCAAATTGTTAATATTTGATTTAAAGATAATGAAAACCCTTTTTTTATTCGCCTTTCTAGTAGGTAAGGTACCTATTTTGTTGTTAGTTCTTATACACAAAAAGTGGGCAAATTATACAGCATATAACTACTATGCAATTTGCAGCATACAAAACATTATTAAAGCATGTATATCCTACCTCTGAGCTGACAAAAATATTGTCATAGTTGACATAATTTTCTTCCACAAAAGATTCGCTCACAACATAATCGGGGGTTGTTACATGGATCTCTATCTCTTCTTCTTCAGGTTCGATTAGAGCATCAGCGCATGTTTTGGTATAACTAAAGATCAAAATGGTTAATATGTATTGGTACTGTAAGATATAAGATTGACCAGTTAATGACAGATATTTCTAGATAAACGTTTTATTAATATATAAATCAAATCTGTTGTCTTTGATCTTTGCTCAAGAAAAAATAAAATATTTTAATTTTGTAATAAATTTAATAAATAACCTTTGTCATTGTTCCTATTGGGAAGCATATATGGATTCTCTCTTGCGCTAGCGTAGCGTAAAGACGTTATAAATTGTACTCCGATGCAAAGTAGAGAGTAGTTTAATTAAATATCAGTCTCGTAACTAGTTATTAAATTACAAAAATGATTTTAACTCAAAATCAAATAGAGGACATCGAACAAGTTATTATCACGGCTTTAAAACGAAAGGATATAGTTGCATTACTCACGGATGCAATAGCGAGTATTGTACAAAAAAGTCTAACCAGTGTTATTGAAAAGTTCGAAGCAAAACTTGATGGATTAAACAAACAAATTAAAACTAATTCTGATAACATAAAAAATGCAAGGGAAAAGAAATTATCTATGCATATTCGGATTAAAAAAGACAGAAAACGATGATTCCGAAACAACACCATGGATTTATTTACGAAGAAACATTGAAATAAATTCCTATCAAATCGAAAACATATTCAGGGACGGAAAAAGTTAGCAAATAAAACTAAACCTATTATAATTACATTTAACAATTTCAAATTTATGAAAATTATTTATAATACGAAGAAAATACTGGGATCTGAAATTACAATAAAAGAAGACTTAATTATATGAAGCGGCTATTTAAATATAAAGGCAGTGAAAAAGTATGGGATAAAAAACCTATGGACTAAAGGAGGTGATATTTACATAAAAACAGATTTGGGGATAACCAATATAAGCAAAGAGAAACTTCTGAATTTAGGAAGTTAGGCCAACCCATTGTATTATATTATATTTTTTTATTTTTATGTCAACTTATTTGCATTTGTAGCTTATACTTATTTTTTTATGTTGGTATATTTGTATATATGAATAGAATGAATGTTTCTTATTTTTTATGCATTATTTATTATTTTTCATATATGTTAGATACGAGACTGTGATAGTAGTAATTAACGTACATAATTAGGCATGAAAGGTAAATTTACAGCAGGTCATATACACATTAGATATTTTGTAACTAAATTAACTAATGTTAAACAGATTTTACTAAATAAAAAATATGACGTTCTAGGTATAAATGAGACATGGTTAGATAAACTTAAAAAAGATGTTCATCAATTTCATATAGAAGGATATCTATTCAAACATTTTGATAGACGCCCGCAGACGTGGTGTAGTAGCAGCTTACATAAAATCGTCAATTAAATTAAAAATCATGAACACATACATGGATGACACATGTGAACAGTTTTAGTTGGAACTTGGAATCAATAAGAAAAAAAAATGTTTTGTAGTAATATACGGTGTGTTTTTAAATAATTTTGAAGAAGCGTCGTCAACAAGATGCCAGCTTTTGATGTTATTGCATGCGTTGGTGATTTTAATATAAATTTGTTAAACTTTAATAATGTGCAACAACCAAGTAGAGTTACTCAAACCTCTGAAGCATAATTGATTTTATTATATCAAGTACACATGCAATAGAAGTAGTAAATACCATTACTACTGACCATTATTTAATTCAGGGTACATTTGTTGTTGATAAAATTTTAAAGCAAATTCAAAGAACGTATAGATATAGACCATTAAAAGATAAACTTATCTTTATTTAATGAAGATGTAATGTCCATCCCATTTAATAACATGATAGCTGAACCAGATTTAATGACAAATTATTGCTCTTCTCATCAATATTTATTAACTCTATTTGACAAACACACCCCTGTAAAAATTAATAAAATCCAAAAAAGTAAACCTCCATGGATTACTTCCAATATTAAATTGTTTATAGATCTTAGATACAAAAAGTTTAAAGCTGAAAGAAAAAACAGTCAATGGGAGTCGTCGGAATGTCTAAACTTGATATAATTCAGAAAAAGACACTAACCATTCTTGATCATTTAAAAAATATAGTTCTAATACAAGTCATTTTAATAATACAACATCAATAGTCAAACCTGAAGACAAACTTAACACATTTATATTGAAATGTGTGTACAACATTTATATAGACTAACTATTGCCAATAAATAAAAATGAAGTACTCGATATAATAACTAAAATTAAATCAAAAGTTATTGGCCTAGATGGAATTTCAATAGATACGATTTTTTTAAATTATAGTTTTGCTCACTCAATCTCTCCAGATCAATGGAAGAAAGGAAAAATCATACCTATTCCTTAAAATTAATATCCAAATGATATATCTGACTTAAGACCAATCACGATTTTACCAACTTTATCAAAAATAATTGAAAAAATTATTGAACGCCAATTAAGAGAATATTTAATAAAAAATTAAATACTCTCACCTCTATAATCGGTTTTTAGGGCAAATTATAGTTGCACAATTGCACTTTTAAAAGTAACAAACGGTATAATGGCTGAAATGGACGCGTGAAATTATATCTTTCTAATTTTACTTGATTACTCAAAAGCATTTGATATGGTTGACCATAATATATTAATTGCTATATTGAAGTATACTGGTTTTAGCGTACAATTACTTTATTTTTTTTAAGTTATTCTAGTAATAGAAAAAATAGATCAAAACTTGATAAAAAATTATCAAATCCAAAACTTTTACTATTAGGAATTCCACAAGGCGGTGTTTTAGGACCTTTCCTATACTACCTATATACTCTTAAATTAAATATTTTTTTTTACTTTACTCTACTTAAAACATCACTATTATGCAAACGATACTCTGAACTGTACTATTCTTTTAATCCAAAAATTGATATCAACATATTAAACCTGGCAATAAACAACCATTTAGAAAATTTAGTTACAACACTATTTAAAGATTAATCCTAATAAGTAGTAATGTTGTTTGCTCATAAACAAAAACGAGAAAACATAAATGATTATTTAGATATCAAAATAGACTATACTAAACTTACCATAGTTAATGAGTCAAGAGTATTTGGCATTATAGTTGACAATGATTTAAGATTCAGAAAAACACATCAATACGTTAATAGGCAAAGCTTATGGAAAACTAAAAGCACTTTACGGTCACAGGTCATACTTATCTATGCCAATAAAGAAAATGCTATGCGATTCTTTAATTTTATGTACGTTCAACTACTGTGACTGTATTTATGGACATTGCATTGACAAATACAGTATTAAAAAAATACAGCAAGTATAAAATGCGTGTTTTTTTTATTGACTACCTAGCCGAAGTCATATATCTGATAAGCTAATTTGCGCAAATTGGTTTAATATACTTAACAGACCGAAACTGCATGCATTATGTCTGTATCACAGAGTAGTTAAGGATAAAGTACTACCATACCTATATGAAAAAATTAGATATAGATCGGATGTTCACTCTCTGAACATCAGAAGAAAAACATTTTTATGTATCCCTGCTCACAAAACAACATTATTTACAAAATCATCTGATATAAAAAATACCTAGTTTCATAAATATCTTTCAAAAACCTCCAATTTAAAATTTCTTTTCTTTTCTTTTTTTTACTTTTAGTTTCTAATCATTAAATCATGAATGAATGTAGCTCCAGTGTGAAAGGTGTATAATGTGTAATTTATAATTGTAATGTTAAACAATAGCTTAAGGTTCAATAGGAAGACTAGATTGGTGTGCAACACTTGATCTAATAATATTGCAGTATGTGTGTATATATGTGTATGTATGTATGTATGTATTTGTATATTTGTCTGTATTATTCTATTTTGGCAATAAAGTGTATTATTATTATTATTATTATTATTATTATTAATTGAGGTAGTTAAATCAATTTTATTATTACCTTGCAGATTGTTTAACATCAGCTTCGGCAAACTCCGCATAATCCGAAGTTAGTAAGCTGGATAGCTCAACTTCTGATAACATTTTACAAAAATCAGAGAGCTGCTCCTTGATATCTGCATCCAAATCTTCGCTTTTGTAAAAGTGGGGAAGTAATGTAACAAGTTGTTTATATGCAGATGCGCTGTCCATCTCCATCTACAAATTAATTTAATAATACATAAATGATTAATTTATCATGAGAGCAAAAAAATTATAATAAAACTAAAAAACTTGTTTTGTTTTTTTATTCAATTTTGTTACATTTACTTAAGTTGTCCTATAATGATTTAGCAGTAATTATAAATATTGATCAATGGGTCAACTTATTTACGGATTTTTCTCGGATTTATGTGCATTAACCAGATCTACAACAAACTTGGAGAAGGCAACTTATTCTATATCTCCAAAAATCGTCTCAAAATTTAACATTTTAGTCGTCGCAAGTAGTACTAACAACAAGCGATATTTTATATTATCAAAGTATAGACAGGCATAATAATAAATAAATCAAATAAAATAAAAACCAACAAGTTATTTATGCTCTAAATTTGCCGTCAAAGTTATTTATTATTGGTTATTTGTTATGATTTATATTTTTTTTCTAAATATTACATTTTAAACGCCCAATTTTTTGTTATTATTAGAGAATATTATTATTTATTTTTGCTTTAACGCAATTTAGTAGATTTGACCACTGTAAATCAGCAATTAAAGTAAACATTGTAGGCGTTGGTGTGTTACTGTAAATCTGCTGATTGAACCCAGTTTAAACGCTAGATTTGACTGCATGCCGTGCGCAGTGTTATGCTTATACAAACTGATGTCATAATTTACCAACATTAAAAGTTAAAATTGCGAAATAAAATAAGAATTATTGGTCTAAGTTAGATCTTACCTTGTTCATACTAGTTATCAGTCTACTAAACGCGCTATTTCGTATTGCTACATCTACATTACTATCGCCTAATTCTGAAAGTAAACCTTGAATATATTTCGCAGCCAATTCACCATTTCCATCTTGATACAGTTTGTCTATCTTATCCAAATGGGATTTAAGGGCATTTCCACTTAAATCTGCTGGCTGAACCTAGAAACCGCATACAAGATTTATAATACGTTTTAAATATTACTTTTATAATTTTAGGTGAAAGTTGTTTAATATATGTTTCTAAATAATACTATTAATAATAATATTTATATTTCTTAGATATTTCTGTGTTGAGTTATGAACAGTTAGTCTGTAAATTTGCTATCTACAAGTATACAGGGCCTAGTTGACCACGTAGTCATCTTATCAAGTTGGCAATGTACGGAATTTAATAGGGCCACATATTATTTTGCAGAAAAACTGTAGGCAATTTATTGGTTAATAATTGAACTACCTACGAGTACTTATTATTAGTAACCGTTGCTTTATTTATAGCGTAATTACCTAAATAAAAAATAATCACAACATGTTGGGATAATATTCAACTTTTTAATGACATAGCAGTTGGTTGGGTTTTCCGGTTACATATTTAAAAAATATTGGTAAAGGTTGTTTTATTTATAGTGCAACTACCTTTACCAATAAACTTAGTTTATGTAACCCGCCTACCTACCTAGCTATTGTGCCATTAACAGGTTGGATATTGACCCCACTTTTTATTATTATTTAACAACGAACATTTACTTTCTATGCTGTTATAATTTAAAAAATCCTAACAGGAGGGGATAATATCCAATATTTTAATGATACAGCAGCTGTAAAGTAATATTTGGCCGAGTTAAATATTTTAAAAATCTTGCTAAATATTGTTTTATTTATAGTCTAATAAATTAGCTCACCTAACCTATTATTGTGTCATCAAAAGGTTGGATATTAGCCCCACTTTTTGTAATTATTTAACAACTATTATTTACTTTCTATGCTGTTATAGTGTGAAAAATTACTTAATTAATCAAGTGGGGCTAATATCAAATTTTATAATGATACAGCAACTGGTCGGGTGGGCGGGTTATATATTTTAAAAATATTGGTAATTGGTATAATTTATAGTGCAATTACCTTTACTAATAAACTTTATTAATTCAAGTGACTCGCCCACCCTCCCAACTATTGTGTCATGGATATTCATCCCCACTTTTTGTTTTTTTTTAATCAATTTTAAGGTTATATGCTGTTATATTTTGAAAAATCATAACAGGTGGGGATAATATCCTATCTTTTAATGACACACCAAATGGGCGGGTAGGCAGGATAAATATTGGTGAAGACAGTTTAATTTATAGTGCCATTACCTTTACCAATAAACTTAATTTATGTGACCCGTCCACCCATCCAGCTATTGTCATTAAAAGGTTGGATATTCACTTTTTGTTATTATTCAATAACCAACATCTACTTTCGAGCTGTTACAGTTTAAAAAATCATAACAGGTGGGGATTATTTATTTTGAATATATTTTACTTAAATCAAATTTCTATTTGTAAGATAATTATTATTTAATTTTTTAATTATTTAAAACAAATCAATCAATCGCAAATTTTATTTAAATTTGTTTTAAATATCAAGGGGATAGAACATATTCTTCTTAATTTAATTGTTATCATAAAAAATATAAAAGCTATTTAAAATTTTATTATTTAAAAAATTAAGGGATGTTTTATATAAAATGTTTGGTTACTATACTGGTAGAGTAATCGGTATAAACAAAGTAAAATGTTTGGGCATTTAAATTATATTAATTTGTATTTGATTAAAATATTATTATTTTATGGGTTAATATTGATTTTGAGTATATTTTATTTAAATCAATTCGTATTTGTAAAATAATAATTATTTTAATGAAATCAATTAGAATTTTATTTAAAGACACTTTTTATTATATATATATATATATATATATATATATATATATATATATATATCTTGGGGATGGAACATATTTTTCTCAATTTATTTGTTATCATATAAAATATAAAAAGCTATTTAAAATTTTATTAATTAAAAAATTAAGGGATGTTTTCTATTAAAGGGTTGGTCAGTACTAGCTTCCATGAAATAAGGGTAACCAGCATTTAAATACTAAAATTTTCAGGCATTTATATCAATTTTTAATTGATTTAAATATTATTATTTTAAGGGTTGATATTGATTTTGAGTATATTTACTTAAATTAAATTTATATTTGCAATAATTATTGATTAAATCAAATCAATCATGAGTTTATTTATTGGCACATTTTATTATTAAATATTAATATTTAGGGGATGTAACATATTTTTTGCAATTAAATGGTTGTTCACATAATATACAAAAAACAATTAAAATTTTGTTATTGAAAAAAAATTAAAAGATGTTTGTTTATAAAAGGGATAATATTAGCATTATATTATTAAAGGGAGAAAGGGTTATTGGCATAAAAAGCTAAGACTTTTATTCAATTTTTAATTGATTGAAATATTAATATTTAATGGTTGATATTTATTTCGAGCATTTTTTAATCAAATCTAATTGATATTTGTGAAACAATGATTATTTGAATCAAAAAAACAGTTTTCATATAAACAATTTGTTATTTATTGTTGATAGGGGTGGTTTAAAAAGCTTGCAATAATTTGCAGATAGGGTTGCATGTTGCCACAATTTTATTCTAATATTTAAGTAAATAATGCAGTATGGAAATTTAAGGGATGAAAAATATTACGGCTAATTTAAGGGAAAGTTAATTATATTAATATTAAATGGAATGTTATATTTTTAATATGTTATAGACTATTTTTAAGGGATGTGTTTGTTATAAGAATGGGTTTATAATGCTACCGGAGGGTTAACGTTGGTTTCTGTATGGGGATGGTGTTGTTTTATCAATAATATTATTCAATAAGTTAAATTGAATTAAATGAATTCTATTTGTATTAAAATAATCTTTTTTTGGGTTGGTACTAACCACAATAACAATATAAGATAAGCGTCTGTCGAGCACAAGCATCTCAGCTTATTTACCATTGCAGTTCCCGGATAGCCTTCATGGCTTAAAGATGGGAGAAGTGCGCGCTCAAAAAAACGTTAAATCGAAGTGTAATTGATCCAAAAGACGAAGAATAAACCGAGGTAATAAGAACTAAGTAAGAGATCAATCAAAGTATATAATTTTTTCCGCAATTTTTGCAGTTTGGTTGGTTTATTTAAATAATAAATCGATTTTAATATGAAATAAGATGCTGATTCCATTATTATTTATATTATTATATTATTGTTATCGTCACAATGCAAATTATGTTTTTATATTTATTTTTATCTCATTACCATTTTCCATTATTTCATTAGATTTTAATTAAATTTATTAATTATGTTTTAAATATTTTTGATTCGTGCATATTAAAATATGCTTAGATTCCTATCTGCATTCTTACAGAAAAAAAAATTGGTCGTTTTGATGGTGCTAGTTTCAACCCCTATTAAACTAGCCTTAATACAGAATACTACCCTTAAATATTTTTTTACAACATTTTTCAATTTAATTAGCATTATATTATTTTGAAAGCTTATAAAATGCTTTCAGCCCCCAAATATTCAAACACCTTTTAAGCTTATCGCTTTAGAAAATATTTTAAATAAAGTAACCGACCGAAAGTTTTGCTTTCGGTTACGGTTTTGGCTAGTTTCGGCCTTTTTGTTGGTTTCGGCCACAGTTTCGGTTTCGGCCAAAAATAAGCCAAAACTTTGACTAGGGTGAAACTATTGTTTACTTAAAAAATACTTCTTGAATATTACTTTTAAAAATTGATAATGGATCAGAAATATGGTTGTTATTATTAAAAATATTATTTTAAAATTATTATTTTTTCAATGTATTATTACCTGATTGCAGTTTTTGAAGGCAATTTTTAAAAATTTAAAATGCATTTAAAACGTGTCTTTTTGTTTATAAACTATTTTGTTTGTAGTAAATGGAGAGTTTTGTGAATTATTGTTTTATTTGTGTGATCGTGTTTTAATAGACTAAACTAAAGATTTATGTTAATAGAAGTTTTAGTTTTACCGCTTACTTTCTAAATAATGTTGTACCTATTTGCATTAGATTTTAAAAATGAAGTAATTCCTAATAAATAAAAGTTTTTTTATACTTATTTAATCTAGTCGAATAGCTGTTACAAAACTAGGAAAAAAAGTAAATACCCTTTAGTGTTTTTGTCAATGTCTATTTAATTAAATATTAACTTAATTACGAAAGTTTCGGTTAAGGTTACTGTTTCGGCCGAAACTAGAAGAGGAGCCCAATATTCGGTTAGGGTTTCAGTTTTGGCTAAAAATCATTTTGTTTAATAAAAATAATTAGTTGTATTTATTCCTAAATTTAATAATTTTTTAGTATAGAATACTAGCTTTGATTCATATTACAATTATTAATATTAATGACTCAAACTACTGCGTTAAAATGCTCACCTCTTTAAAAAATACACCATTTAGGTTGTATTGGCGGGTGGTTTCCTTCAATCGCGTACCATAAGCTTGGGTTGGAATTATGAATTTATGGCAAACATTAAAAAACGCCATCGTTGTTGCATTGCATTTCTTTTAATGAATTTCATTAATTGAGAGAGTTTTGACATTAACGTAACGTATTTTAATGGGCATTTGTTTGTATTGGAGGCAAATTTCGATTGCGTGATGGCTTGAGTAAAGAAATTCTTATCTCCGCTTGAGAATTTTACCTGGTAAACGAAAGCCTAATCACATCGCATTAGAAATTGCTTTTTTATTGAGGGCGCAAGAAGATATTTTCTAGTGTAAGAATTGTTGCCACTGGCATTTTAAAGAATTGGTCATTTTCCTTAATACTTAGTTATCAGCGATTGGTCAAAAAAAGAGCCACCCCTCATGACATGATGTACGACCTTGTTGGAATAGGGCTTAGATTGTTAGTTTAAAGCCAATGGAGGTGTAAGCATTTTATTTAAAATAAACTTTGTGTGAATTTACAAGTGTTAGATTCAAATTACAATATGTGTTAAGTTGTATTAATAATATAAACAAAATGTTAATATCTATTCATTTTAGTTGCTTAGCCCCAAAACGCTAATCTCCACGCTTCCGGTTGTTCTCATAGTCATTGTAAATATTTACAAAGTTATAAGAATCTGTAAGCTATAGCGGACCTTTGAATTGAAATATCGTATAAACTTTTAAAATCTATAGCTTGACACAGAACCGATCAAATAGTACGTAATAATAATGATACTTATTTTTGAACACACTATATAAAATGGGTAACAATCTATTTTTTAAATAAAAACTGTTATATTTAGGAGTGGATCTAAAAAAATTAAATCAAATTTAATAACTTGAGAGATTTGGGAGTGGGGAGCGAAAGTGAATGAGTGTTAACCGGTGATGCTTGAGCATAAATCATTATTGTACGCGCAACATACGATATTTTTATCAATTGATATTTTTATATACATTGACCACCAAAAAGTGTGCACCATATGGAACACGTTTTTTAATGGGCATTTTTCAGAAAAAAAAAATTTTACATAAAGTTGTGCATGGATCAACATCCATTTAGTTTTTTTGAAATGCACCAAATGATCAGAAAATTATGTTTTTCTTTACTATATGTTGATTTATAGAATATTTTCACCCGCATAAAAACAAATGAATGCTACTCCGAAAAAATGTAGTTCGGATTTATGCTGCAGGTGAAATCGTCTTTGACTCGTCCGGCTATCGCATTCATCCAAATTATAGCATTTATCTATTTTCTATCTAAAAAGTATACATTATTAATTAAGATCCATGCGTGAACTGTCACATTACTGAAACCGTGCGTGAATAAATCAAATAAAATGTTTATTATGAAACGTTTTTAGTGGTGACCGAAGTTGCCAGAATTATCTCAATTTTGGTGATGGTCATACAACTTTGTACATAAAATATTTTATTATTAAATTAGATATTGTTAGATACTTGTTAATATAAACTGATTATTGGCATCAACATTTTGTCGAAATCGTGAGTTTTTAAAGTTTTTTATGGCAGATGATATGCACTCAATCTGTTTATGATTTGTCATTTGTCAAGTTGTATAGGTTAATATAAATATAATAATAAATAATGTTAATGATGAAAGAAATCATTAATATGTTTTTTGTACATAAAATATTTCTTTTCCTTTAGGACACTTGCTATTGCTCGTGCATTAAACTCGCAATTCGTGCAAAAAAACTCACGTTTACACACTTACATCATAAAAAAATTATTTTGGTATTTGTACCATTAATAACGATTATAATAGTATATTAACAATACAAGTTCGGGAAAACATTTCAAGCACGCGTTTGAAATTTCGACACCAGCCGACATTTAACTTTCATAGGCGCTAATCAAAAATCAATATATAGCACATTTAAGACGTTTAAATGGGGGAAACAAAACCCACGTGAACAATGTCAATCAGTGTGAAGTGATTATAAGTAATTTTAGAGAAAAAATCCTTAAAATTTAAAATTTTTATAATTAAAAAGGTCAACAAAAGAAATCTCTGTCACTAGTAAATGTGTATTTTGTTAGTTTTCTGACATATCTCGTGTATTTTGTTTTCCCCATTTGAGCAGTTCAAAATGTAACACGACAGGTCAGCCACTTTGCTGATTTTATCTTATATTAACTGAGATTCAACCTCTATATATCATTGGCGCCAACACCAGAAAAATAAAATTTACTAGCCTCTAACCTATCCAAAATGTTTAGTAACAAAGCCAAACGAGTGTTTTGTGCTAGGAACACACGTATCGGTTAGTAAAGAACTCGCGTAAACTTGCTCGGTACGTGTGAATGAAACACTGTTTTCTTCACCCGATATTGAGTCAATTCAACCGATACGTATGTTCCTAGCAAAAGTAGGTCTAGTAACAACGCAATTTAGAATAACTTTTTTTCCTATTTTTTTATTTTATTTTGCACACTCTTCAAAATACCCTTGTACATACTCCACAATATTCCAAAATGTTTGTTAACGTGTTATTAACAAATTAAAAATAAAAATCAACCAAGTTGCTTCATTACCGTAATTTCCGGCAAACTAAGTTTAAACTTATTAAAGAACGGATCGTGGCCCAATACTATCAGTTTCTGTTTTGGTTGGTCTTTGATAGATGCGACAACAAGATCAAATTCACCGAACGAACTTGCGGCCAGCATAGCGCCTAAAATAATCTTAGTCATGAGAAATAAAACATTGGATGTATATAAATACCCTTTTTAGTACCAACTGCTTCATCTTGGTACAATTGATAGAATGGAGCGTACTGAGCAAGATGGCCAGTGGTGGTACACTTTACCGTAAATACAGTTTTCAGGCTTTCGCCGCTCCTGGGCTGAATGTCACAATTAGGTACTTTTATTTCTGGAATTGTTTGAATCATTCTTCTATTTGTGCCACCTACAACATATTAAGCGTCGTTTATATTTGTTTAAAAATATATTATTACCACTTACCATATATTATGCATGAAACAGCGTACGTTACATCGCGGGCCAATGTATTTGGTGGTATAATGACACGATTGTTTTCTAGAACTTTGTAGTTTGATTTGGGTATTTCTTCTACAATTTTTTAAGTTAATAAAAATAAATAATGCCTCTTTAATGGCTAAATGGTTAATGTGTTATTTGCTGATTCACATGCACGGGTTCAAGTCCGATCCGTGTTTACTTGGAGATTCGACTTTTTTTACTTTATACAGCAGTACACTTTTGTTTTTATTAAAAAAACTGTAGTTTTTGTGTTAAAAAACTCAGGTTGTGATTAACCTTTGACGCTGTGATTAGTCTCAAAAGAGGATAGATGTTAAATTTAATAATGACATAAAAAATAAAATGATTATTTTTTCAAAAACCTGAAAGAAAGCAAACTAATGCCGGAAACAGTAAGTTTTATTTGAGCTACTGAAGTAAATAAACATACGAAATAAGTATAGTGCAACCAACTTAGCGTGGCTTATAGAAGGCGTTTTTTCGCAATAATAAAAAAGAATGCATAACAGGAGGGAGGTCCAGGGTATGCTCAAAGAAAAAATCTGCGCTGGTTTTATTACCTATCTTGTGTTATGCGTCCTTTTCAATCGTTGCGCGAAATTATCTTTTATAGGCCATGCTATGTTGTATTGTAGTTTGAAATAAGTGAAAAAATGTACAAAGAGCGTCATAACAAAAGACATCTAAATGCTACACCAAGTGTTAGAATCGGCTTCTTATATTCAAATTTAAAACTTATTCATGCACTCAGATGAAAAAATAATCCGCTATACACTTTTAAAAAGAAAAATGAAATATTATACCATATTTAATGGATACCTCAATTTCAACAGAACCAAAAGTCCAGGAAATACAAATTAATATTAAAATTATAGGAATTGGTAAAATACGCAAAACTGGAACAAACGGCATCGACGTCGACAATAAATAGAATACTACTTGTGGTATGAAAGATAATCAATATCTTGTATCATTCTCAAAGAATGATGAGAGAATTATGTTAAAGCCAAGTCAAAAATTTGCGCTATAAAAGAGGATAAGAAAAAGTATCTTTACAAAGTTAAGACTTCTTAGTCGATCATGCAATGTTAACACAATTTTGACATTGTGTCAATAACACCGGATTGGTGATACTTTTTTGGCGTCACTCTCAGAAAATGTTAATTAAAAATTAATGTGATTTAAATATATTTTCCGATAACAAAGGGTAATAAGTAATAAATTAAAAAGTTCTAAAGTAAACAAAATTTTTATGAGTAACCTCTTTAATTATATTTAAATAATAATTTCAGAAAAAAACAATAAAAAAGTTAACAATATACAGGCTATACGAATAATTATAATTTGTCTTCCGAAATGCGTTAAGAAGACGGATTTATAACGATAGAGATAGACAATTGAAATAGTATAACATCAATGAGAAGAACTGATGGTAAAGACTTGAATATCATTGAGAACTTTTAATGGAAGAATACAGCCGTTGTAAGAGACTAAGAAAAAACATAAAAGAATTTTGCAGGATGTGCGACAAAGTTGCATTTCGGAGTATATATTTGGGAAGTCATGTAAGCCATCGTAGCCTTAATATTAAAATAGATATAGTTTAATTTTATTAATAAAAAATCAAAATTTACGACTATGATTGTATTAGGAATTGTCAGTTTAGTGCCTTACATGCTCCAGCAGGTCTCACAGGCCATCCGACAACCGCTTGAACTGAAAACTCCACACACGCAAGCCCGACGTCCGATACAACTGTGATGCCTGTCGGAGTGTGTACGGCGGGTATTAGACATATAGTGACGATGATTTATTCGCAATTGTCTCTGTCATTCATTTATTAGCTTAGATTAGGTTAGGTTCACCTGAACAACATCTAGTCGCCAAACACGTTCCGGCACGATTTACAGACCGCCTGTTCAGTTGGACCTAATAGACCATTGGAGCCCACTCACGATCACAAATGAACAATAAATAAAGATACGTATAGCAAAATATAAGCTATTGTACCAAATTAATCAACAACTAAAAACTATAAAGCGTAATGCAAAGCAAGTTATGTGTCTTAGTTTGCGGAGTGGAATCTTAGACATTAACTTGTAAACAGCTGAAACTATTTGAAAAGTGACTGTATCGTACAATTTTAAGGGTTCCATGGAAGGATCAGATAAAAAAACGCCGAGATCATCCACAAAGGACAAAAGAAAGAGATTCGTAACACAACATAAGTAAAAAGTAATACCTTGGCCATGTTTTGATGAGTTTTGATTCCTTTGCATTTTCTACAGGCAAAATAGCAGTGCGAAGAATAAAAGTAAACTTGGGGGAAAGAATATTGTGACTCAAAAATCTTGCTTGTTTTTATGGCGATTGCTCTGTGCAGCAGTAAATAAAATTATGATTGCCCCGACGGTTGGCAATATCAGATAAAAAACTGACAAAGAGAGGGTTTTAAGATATTTAATTAAACCACGACAATTCTTTCTCTACGCAGGCAGTATCATCATGAGGCTAATGACAAATGACATAACAACGTACAAATAAAAAATACATATAACAGAAAGAAATACAGAATCAAAAAGTATCAACCAAAAAATGATCCATACAGCTCGGTCAACACAGCTTTATCGGTATCTAACAAAACGTATCAATAAATACTCTCTTATTAATTTTAATAAATAACATTGTCAAAATATAATAAATATATTTATTTACCGTTATTCTTGTTATTAACTAATTTCCAGCCAGTGGGTACAACATCTGTACAATTCGTGTAACATACAAATTTTAGGATTGTTGGTAAGGCAGGGTTTGTATACTTAGAACCAGCACCGTCACAATTCTTTTCACATCTGAAATTTTAGTAAGCTATGAATACAATTATACTTTTTATTTAAAGATATCTTACACTACATCCGATTCAACAAAACCTGGCACAATGTTCACTATTTGGTATGTTTTTATTTCTATTCCCTCGTGCTTAACAGTAGCCACAAGTGTGTGAGCTTTTTGACATTTTTCAGTTCTAAGCGAAAATTTCATTCCTTCGCCTTTTCCTATTTCACATATTAAATTATATCATATAAGGGTAGCTATGAAGCGCTCGATTTCAAAACTATTTTAATTAACTTACTAGGTATCAATGCGACTCAGAAGAGTACATTTATAGAATTGATACAATTACGTAGTTTCAAAAGGTCGCTTATTACGTCATATTTTTCTCAAATCAAGCTAATTCCTATTCTAGTTCGCACATCTTAAATTTGTTATTTTTAGTTTTGTATATTTTAGAAAAGTAATTTTGATACAATGTAGAAAATGTTAGTAAGATTGTAATTAAATTTATGTTAATGAATCTGTTCTTATAACAAATTCTTTCAAATTAATTTTCTAGAATTTCACTACTGATGCAATAATAACTAGATTTGTGGCGTTCAAAGATGAAAAAGTAAAACTGCACTAATAGGTAAAAATTTAAAGCAAACTTAATTTGCAAAAATTGGATCCAGATGTTATGGATGTGGATATTTTCACAATTTATACAAGATAAAAGAAAGGTTTGGCGCTGTCCTACATTCTTGAAATCCAATAAAACACGGTTGGTACCCGAGCAAGAAAATTTTAATATTTTTTGTAATCAAAATATTTTAAAGACAATTTTATACTAGGTTTTCACTATCTGAAAGTATTTGCCATTTTATTTGCACAGTGTAAACACTCTCCGAGAATACACTCAAACAAGTCGCAAAACTTGCGGACAGTTGTTGCGGCAAAAATGCGCTCTAGCTAGATTGCCCTTTAAACGCTTTTATTATTAATTCCTAGATATACTACCTGTGACGAACATGCTTAGAGCAATTGCGTAAATAACTTCCCTACATGTAAATGTTCTCTGTTTTTTCAGAATTTCTATCTCAAGATATTTGATTAGTTTATAAACTTAGCAAATATAGAATATAGCAGATAATGGACAGGGTATACTATTTCTTAATTTGCCAAAAAATGTAAGCACGATGTTGATGACCAAAATTTGAGCCAACTGAATTTGTTACAGCGTCAAAGTGTAAGTGGGATATACCAAAAGTTATCTTTCTAATTTAATGGCTCTCGTAAAAATGTAAGAATAGTTTTTCAAAAAAGGCTCAAAGTAACGTAAAAGACGTCGTTCAAGTTAAACGGATGATCAGTTACGATGAATTTATATTTGATGTCATTGGTTAGTCAGAAATCATTTTGCAAAAAAATAAAATTGAAAGAAAAGAAAGATTTTTATACCGATAATGAAGTAAATTGTCTAGATAATGTTAAATGCGAATCTAAAAAAATGATAAAATTCTAATTTGCTGTACTATATTACAACCTTATATTATGTATGCTAGGGGTGAAGTTGTTAATTCCATCGTTTATTGTACGAGATGTCTACAGTTGTTTTACTGTATCACTATTATTTATCCACGTGATGAAGTATTATTTTAGCCATGCACAATCTGCCAAATTTATCTTATGTTCAACGCATCAAAAAAATGTTGGGACTATAGACAAGATACAATAATAATAATACATGGAACGTTTCAAATGAAGCTCAACTAAGACGTAGAATATATCAGAACTGATATAAGGCTAAAACATGATGGGACAAGTTGAACAAAATATATATATATATATGTTATATTAACTTATAAATGTCCTTTTACTCAGTTTAAAGAATGTTTTTACAAAACATTTACCTTCCGCAGCCACTGTGCATGTTGCTGGACAACCGGAAGCCATTGTTGAATTGCAAGATTTTCCAATCTCCGGCTTTAAGGCATTCTTCTTATCGTAATTTATAGATCCGGTTAGGTCAACCTCGTATACTTGTCCTACGGGCACTCTTCGCTGTTGTCCATATTTAAAAATCAAGACCGGAGGTTCTGACATGAAATGAAGTTTACACTATGAAAAGAAAAATATAAATGGATATAGAAACAAAAAAATTATCAATATATTACTAGTTGCATGGCCGGTTTTCCATTATTTTCAACTGCATTAATTTTCAAAAAGTAGTCACCTGTCTTTAATTTTTTTGGTGGGAACGATACAGTTACTTTGTTTTTGAATTTGTCCATATTTATATCTTTTTTTTCATCTAAAAATTGAATGAATAATTTTACTGAATAACTCCATATTACCGGGGCTCAAATATCAAACACTCTATTTACATAGTGTGGTTGTTAATGATCAGATAACTGCGGAAAATAATAAACTGTACTTTGTTATTTAGGTAAACGAACAAGATTGCCCAAATCGGTATGAATAAGACAAAATTTAAAAAAGTATGGAAAATTATAGACAAACTTCCATTGGTGAGTTGACAGAAAATAAATATTGCAGTTTGCTCAAGTTGTGCTCAGTTTTGCACAGTACTGGTATTATTTTTTCAATCTTCTTTTAACCAATAACTTAATATTTGATTTTCTATGGTCTGGCACCCCCATTAACGAATTCGATAAAACAACATAGGCAATAATTTTGCTCAAATTATGGCCAGTTTTGTCCAATAGTCGGGAGAAAAACAAAATGAGACAATAGTCGAATTTATGTGCTAGAACAGCAACGGCTAGTATGCGTAGATCAAATTGTAGAAAAAGAAACATTTTGAGTCACATAAGTACAATGTGGACCTTTCTAGAGGATATTTTAAAGATCTCTAAGTTTTTACGTTAAGACAGATACATTTTTGAAATAAACTTTTTGCGTATTGTGGGTAACGCGAATAAATTTGCGACAAGTTTTGTGTTTGTGTAATTTATTAGAAAACAGAAAACACAAATCTAATCGCCATATGGGTTATATACCGAATTAGTTCGTGTACCATTCACTCACTATGCAGTTTGGAACGTGGTAAAACTTCTATAAACATGCATTATATTTATTTTTATGTTACCGTCAAACCGCACACATTGTGTTTTAAAAGTTAGGTCCACTTTTTGAAATCCCCCTCCCCCTACTGGAATGTGAATATAGATTATTTTATTAATTATTATTAATTTGCTGTTTTATTAAAAAAGAAGTATTTGATTTTGTGTTTAGGGTCACTTTAGGAATGGCATATGCAGCAAAATTTATTTAAGTTCAATTTAAAAGCCTTATGTGAAAACTAAGCTTGGGTAAAACTCAAAGACCCTTAAGATTTTCTTTAGAAAGGTTCACATTATTTCGTTTTAATCCAACATTTTTGCTCAATTCACAATTTGATCTAACACTAAAAGAATCGTAAATAGAAACAAATTTTTCATTAAAATTACCACAAACGTTGACGTGTAATATTCTGTCCGATTGCAAAAATTATTTCTGCGCTTATCTTTGTTAATCGCAAATGCCAAAACATCACTTTGAAGACAATTGAGGTAAATTGAGAACAAAGCTTTGGGCAAAACTCGAAAGCTCTTAAAATGGCGACTAGAAAGTTTGACAATGATTTTTTATGGGTCTAAAGTTTTGCTCAAGTCCACAATTTGGTCTACTCTTTATACATCTTAAATGCAGAAAATAATTTCAAAGTCAACTTTAATGTCTTAAATTGAAAACTGATTTTGGGAAAAACTCGTAGACCCTTAAGTGTCCTCTAGAAAGGCTCACGTTGTTGTTGTTCACGCCTTTTTAGACTGGAAGTTTTTACTCAAGTCTAGAATTTGATCTACGCTTATAATTCGCTTATGGGGTTGCCACGTTATCGAAATTTTACTATTGATTCATGGGTTAACCGAAGCTGGGCAAAATTATGGTCTATGTTGTTTCTTAGAATTTGCTAACGGGGGTGTACACTCTAGATATTAGACTATTGACTCATGGGTAAAAAGGAGACGGGCATATTTGTACAGTGCAAAATTGGGCAACATTCAAACTCGTCGGTAGAAGTTTGCCATAAGTTTTTAAATTGTGATTAGCTCATTTTGATTTGTGATTGGAGCTAATTTATTTGATAATTCTAGAATTAATTTTTTACATTTTTTATTCCTTGAAATCATGGTTACCATTTTAGAAGTCTCGTATATGTGGGCATTATTATAACAGTTGGGAAAGTTTGTTCAGATGCCGAATGATTTAAAATAACTTTTTTTAATGAAATCAAATACGGACTCCAAATATTCAATAAATTTAATAAGGCAACACGAATAAAATTATAATAATTATTAAATAAATATATGGATTTCATACCAATGTAGTATAATGACCAAATAATTGATTCCATTGCGTTTCCAGGACATCCTGCAATAACTTCTACACTTTGATAATATTGATAATATATGTATAAATTCATTGATTGCGGCAATTTGCAGCCTTTAATTTTTAATCTAGGCGCTTTTTCGCATTTCGTTTGTCTTTTTAATCTTAACAATGAATCCATTGATAGTATTTTGTCAAATACTGTTATTAAAATTAACAGTAATAATAGGATATTTGCATATAGCATTCCTA
>JARJEC010036226.1:0-12567 GCA_030264575.1 Tachinus sp. AB-2021 | reverse complement strand
TTTAGTTGTAGACCATATTTACTGCTTACATCATAGATGCGATCCATCAGTATCTGTAGACCCTCTAAGCTACTGGCTAGTATTGCGCTGTCATCGGCATATCTGATATTATTGATATATTCCCCGTTCACTTTGATTCCCTCGTCTAGATCTTCCAGTGCTTCATTAAAAAGAATCGTTGAATCGTTGAATCCTTGAATCGTTGAATCGTTGAATAGTTGAATCGTTGAATCGTTTAATCATTGAATCGTTGAATCGTTGAATCGTTAAATCGTTGAATCGTTTAATCATTAAATCATTAAATCCTTAAATCATTAAATTATTTATTTTTATAATTTATAATATATATTTTTTATGAATAATTATTTTCAAACTTAATGCGGAATAAAAGTGACAATTGGCTTGGAAAGACTATAATGAACAAATGCTATACATATTGTAATTAATCGTAATTGTTTATAATTTTGTTATTGTTAAGAAAAATACTGTATATATATATATACAGTATGGGTGAGTTAACAACCTCGCGGCACACTTCCTACATGGTTGCGGCACACCGGTTAGAGAACACTGGGTTAGTGTGTTGATTGCTGTTCCATGTGCAATCAATTTTTACTTGCACGGTCAACTTTTCCATTTCAGTTTTTATTTTATTCAATTGACTATTATATATCGGACAAAAGTTCTACAAAATCTTGCTAGTTTTCAAATGTAGATGTAAGCAAACTAGAAATATCAGCAAGCAAAAGATGTTGATATGAAATTTATTGGAATAAACGTTTCCAACAAAAAGAAATTCTTTTATAATATCGGTATACGATCTTAAAGATATCATACGCTTAAATAAATATCCAATGGAGCGAAGATATTGCCGGCCCAAACACGTTCACATTAAACACAATAACTGAGCACATATTTGCTCTCATTGTATGATTCCAAACATAAAACGTATGTTATTCCCTCCGTTTTGCTCGGCTGGAGAGGAGAGTGAGTATATTAGTTTCGAGAGATAATATTTAGTCAGGATGGATGACGTATTATTCCTTGTTATACTGGCCGGTGGCCAGTCTCTGACGTTGGATATTAAACGACCCATTAACCGATAATGGATTATCCAGCCGCAAACTCCAGGATTATTTATTTCGATAATTAAAGCGTCCAGACAACGACGCTGCTTATATTCCGTCGGACCGATGTTTTGCATTTGCCCGCTCCCATTTCGGTCGGTGTGCAGCAGTCATTAACCCAAATGAAGTTATGTGCTGCCGCGGGACATGCTTTTATGATTTTAGTTGTACTACGCCACCAAATAAAAAAAAAGTAAACTGCGACATCCACCGGGAAACGGGGCACAAACATTAACGACATCCATTCCCTAGTTCAATAAACTTTTATAATATCTTTAACATGTTATCTTTATTATTTATTTATAAAATGTTTTTCTATCCAGCTTTTATACTATTTTAGGATTTGCATTTTTTAAATTTTTTTAATTAATTTTAATGTTTGTATTTTACATAAGTTTCAGCAGTACGACAAATTAAATTTCTGTTGAAAATTTGTGGCCGCAAATTCGTGACGACTCATGAACCCCGTGCGTTATAATTCAGCACAGTTAGATCTGATCGTGATTTAGGGCTTAAGCAACATCCCCCCCAGAAAGATTTAGGCTTTAGATACGGTCAGCCTTGTGTACGGTTCGTGCTCTGTTCGACGTCAACTTGCAACCAAACAAACAAAAAATACACATCCGCCTGATAAATTGCGGCAGAATTTCAAAAGACAAATACGCGGGCGGAATTAAAATTATAAGCGAAATCACCGATGTAATTAATTACGTCGGTAATTACCGGCAGTGTTTTTTTTGTTTTATTAAAAAAAAAAAAAAAGTTGAATTAGTCTTAATGGAAGAGGCGGCAAAAAAAGGGTTTAATTTGTGTTGATATCGGAGATACATCGTAAATCAATTACGATTCGAGCGCGCATTAAATGTGAAATGTGATAAATTATGATTTCGGCTATTGATTTCCATCGAATGAATCGCATAATTGAATGCGGGAGGGGCGATTTTGCGTGCTCTAATCGGTCTATATTGACCGCATTATCGACTTGACGCGGATTTACTTAACTGCGAAAACTCAATCGAATGTGTGTTGCGCTCAATTGAACGGATAAGATTAACATTCGTCGGAGAATCGAATTGCTTGTTATATGTATAAATTGTTAATTAAATTTTGTTTCAATAGATTGTTGTAGAAATCAGTTTAACTATAATCTAACATAGTTACGAAAATGGAAAATGTATGGCTATTATGAGGTGCCAGTGTATAGGTCTAGACATCTAATTGATTCTATTCAGTATACATTAATGATAATAATGAGGAAAGTTCTGTTGTTTGTTATCAAATAAAAATTAAACAAATAACATATTATATATAGTACCACAAAAAGAATAATTTGATATTACACAAAATAAAAACATTAATAACTTTTTATCAGATAATACCATTTAGGCAGAATATATAACATTTACTAGTAAATTGTACTAATTGTACTAATTGTAAATTTCATGCTTGGCGATATGGGCAAGATGCTACTACGCAGAATATTCGCGCAGGCTGCTCAACAACCTTATATTTTACACACTAAGCTAGTACAAGTCACGATATATACACATCTTTTGTAAGTCAAGCTGCACACTCTGTTAAAAATTGAAATGATTCAAATTAAGGTAAAACTTTTCCAATTGAAAAAAATTTGAACTATTTTTTTCTGTTCATTCGCAATCATCATCAATGACACATTATGTTAAAATATATATGGTTTGTAAATAAGATAAATTAAATATTTTTCTTGTTATATTTGTGGAGTTTTATACCATTTTCAAGTTATTGAGCTTCGTTCACATACAATGCAGATTGCACAACTTCAGTTTTGTCACTTTTTGCATTTTAAATTGAACACATTTTTTAACGTTTTCCGCCAATTTTGCAGTTTTTAAAATAACAACGGTTATAACATGGGAAAAATGGATGGAAATAAAGTTTAACATTAACAACAATACTTATATGACAGTATCAACCATTTATACAGAAATATCAAAACTTACATGCTAAACTTTTTTATTTATTTATATACATAGTTATTAAAAATTGTAATTATTTCTACAGATTAGTTATCTTATGGGCTTTTCTTTAATTTAGCAAAGCTATTTACAAGTAAATTGCCATTTTCTTAGGATATAAAAAATGCTGAGTTATTATAATTAACTCCTTGTAATTATAAAATCTCAGCATTTTTAAAATCCTAAGAAAAAGACTATTTACATCAATCAACTTTATCTGATAATGACATTATCTTGCATTCATAGGTAAATTAGGAAAACAAAATTTATAAAATTAATTGATATCTGAATATTGTTATTGTTATTTATTATATACAAAATTATTGAAAATTATGATCACTCCTACAGATTAGTTATTTTACGAGTTATCCTGAAATTTAGCAAAGCTATTTACAAGTAAATTGCAATTTTCGTTGAATTTTAAAAATGCTGAAATATTATAATTACAAGAAGTTACTTATAACTCACCATTTTTTAAATCCTAAGAAAATGGCAATTTACTTTTAAATAGCTTTGCTTAATTACAGAAAAGCTCATAACATAACTCATCTGTAGGAGTGACTATAATTTTTAATAACTTTGTATATAATATATAACAATAACAATATTCTGATAGCTATTAACTCCTTGTAATTATAATATCTCAGCATTTTTTAAATCCAAAGAAAATGACAATTTACTTGTAAATAGCTTCGCTAAATTACAGAAAAGCTCGTAAAATAACTAATCTGTAGGAATGATTATAATTTTTAATAACTTTTTATATAATATATAACAATAACAATATTCAGATATCTATTAATTTTATAAATTTTGTTTTTCTAATTTACCTATGAATGCAAGATAATGTCATTATCAGATGAAGTTGAAGATAAAAATTATAATCACACTTTCGGATCTATATCATGTTTTAAATTTGGCGCTTGCACAACTAACCACAGCTTCTATTGAAGATCGTGCTAATAAACTCGAATAAATTGTGATAAATTGAACACTCTAGCACTAAGAAAGTGCTGAAGCATTTTATAAACTGAACATAAAATCGTTGCACGACATGGCACGATGCAATTAACTTGAAAACGATATTAATTTTCATAACTTTCCAAATGAACATTATGGAATTCCACTGTATTAGGACATCAGATATAGAATTTATTTTTTCTGGTTTTGTTTTCTTTTTTATTTCGTAGAAGTTTTATAAACCTCAAGTAGCTCCACATCAATGACAAATGTTTTGTACCAAAATGTGGGGTTTCAGATTCAAGATTTGTTGGTTTGCAGAACTGATTTAGGCCATCAAATTACTTTTATCTAATACTAACCTCTTGATGTTAACAGATGTTTATTTCAAAGTATTTGAAATAAAAATCGAAAAATTTAGACTCCTACACTACTTAACTTAACTGTTGCTAAGATTAGTCTAGGAGCTAAATTGTGTAAATAAAAATGCTATACGTTCCGCGTCTTTAAGTCAATTGACAGGGAAGACTCTTAAGTACGCACCTTTATTCATCACTTACGATGGGTGCTCTCGGTAATTTACGCTTAATATTATAACACGTGTTTTGCTACATCTGCCCCAATTTTATACAGATTAACATGGTAAACCTTCTAACCTAATCTATCTGCCCCAAATTTATGTAGATTAACATAGTAAAGCATATCTTCAAGACACTAGCATTACTAGCACCCTTGTCTCCTTCTCTTTCAGTATCTTTTGCGTGTAGTTTGTAATCGCGTCCCAGCTGTCTAAGTTCTCCAGCATGTTGTCCACAAGGTTATCTGACTTTAGAGTTGTGCCCAGCTTTTTATCCAGTTCCATCATTTCCTTTCTCCATCTCATTCAATTGAACAATAGCTAAATGGACAAACAGAAAACATGGGATAGTGGATTATTTACTAACTCAAGGAATGAGTGGCCATGGAAGCTTTGGGTCATATCTTGCTCACTTTCACATAATTGAGAGCAATATATGCAGTGTGTGTTTGGTGGACGACAGCCTTGAACATTCACTGTTCAATTGAATATGGAGAAAGGAAATGATGGAATTGGAGAAAAAGCTGGGCACAACTCTAATCAGTTTTTTTTGTCCATTCAGCCTCCCAAGCTTCCTGTTAATTTACCATCATGTCCTCTCTTAGTGTCTTCCTCTTAGTATGGTTGCATTTATATGATCTGCTCGTAAATCCTGCTTGTAGGTCAATGGGCATTATTGATGCTATTACGAGTATTGCTTTCGTTGATGTTATTTTATACCCACTTTATCGCCAGTCTTCTTTGCTGCCTGGTTAGCAAATTTCTATATTTTTGGTACCATAGCGCTTTTTCCCATATCTGCGCCCTGTATAATATCGTGGAGTGGGCCACACTCACTAGTCTTCTTTTTGCCTCTGTTGGTCCTCTGGCGTTTGGCATAAGTAGTTTTGATTAGTGCCGTCGTTGTCTTTTCGGCTTTCTGTGCTGTTCTTCCAATAACATGTTCCTTCATTTCAGTATTGTGGTCAAACCAAATTCTCAGATAATTTATTGACTTCTTGTTTTGTATATTGGTGTTGCCCACCCTAATTACAACCTCTTTGAGCTTCATTCCTCCATAAAGAATTAGGCACTCTGTTTTTTCTTCGGCTATATCCAAATCTAACCTAACCTAACTTAACTTAACTTAACCTAACCTAACCTAACCTAACCTTATTAATAAAGGAGAGGGATGGTCAGGTTTTTCTCCAGCTCCACCCCTAGGTATTTGATTGCTGTCTTTGGCCTAATTTTTTCTCCATCGGTTGTGAACTCTATGTCATCCGCTAGACGCTTTCTCCTAATTATTGGAACTCTAGCCCGTTTTCTGTCGTCCACGCGAGGATTTTTTTCAGCACTTTGTTGACCGTCTCTACTAAATTTTCTCGAGTCTTTTGACAAAAAATCACTAAATCGTCATTTTTAGCCACTCTGATCTTCAATATGCCGTTGTAGAGGACGTTCCACAGCAGCGGGCCCAGTAACGATACCTGTAGAACCAAAGCCGTTACTTTGATTTCTTCGCCGTTCTCGTCCACGATGCATCATTTGCTCAGATAGCTCCTGATTAACTCCAGGATACCGGCAGATATCTCTTCTCCATTTTTTGACGATTCTTTCCCATGAGGCGCTGTTGAAGACGTTTGTTATGTCCACGGTTACCATCGCGCAAAAGCCTCCATTTCGGCTTTGGCCATGCCTCCCACTTTTGTTAATGGGTCTACGGTACTCTTTCCTTCCCTGAATGCGAACTGATTCTTGGGTAAATCCACTTTTTCTCTCAATTCTTTCCTGAGTCTGGCAGCGATTAGTTGTTCCAATAATTTGCCCGTATCTATCAGACATAGCGGCCGGCATCCTCTGATTCCTCCTTATTCGGTTTTTTTTATCAGAATCAATTTTTTCCTTTTCCATTCCTTTGGAAACTCTCCCGATTCCAAGACATTGTTCATCACCTCTCTCATCGTTTTTGGGAAGTGTTCCACGGCCAGTTTTACGGTTTCTGTAGGTATGAGGTCAGTACCCGGTGCCTTTTTGTTTTTCTTTTTCTTGCTGGCTTTTATCAGTTCTTCAGCAGTGAAGGCTTTTTTTCCGTCCTAACCTAACCTATCCTATGTATTCCACGACCAGTTTTACGGCTCCTATCGGTATAAGGTCCAGACCCGATGCCTTTTTGTTTTTCATCTTTTTCCTGGCTTCTGTCGGTTCTTCTACAGTGAAGGCTTCTTTTTCGTCCTAACCTAACCTAACCTAATTAAACCCAATCCAACCTCTCCATTCAAACCAAGCAAAGGGATAGTAATGCTTTAATTGGGACATATGAAACATAACTTGTTTGACGTAGGTATTTGGAATGGATGGGATAAACGCCTTTGAGGAGATGCGCGTGATAATGGTTATAAGGGGAAAAGAACAAGTTAGTTTCCTGATGCAGGAGAGAAAAGACTGGGTTGGCATAAGAAAAACTAGATGACCAAGTTAAATATTTCTAAGTTTTATCAATGACTCAATGGCGTACAAATCGTGCACCGTGGCTACCAGCTGATAATAAATTAATTTTTGAATAAATATTAAAATGCAAGTTAAAGAAAGCATCAATTCAAGCTTGCGTTTGAAATTTTGACACGAACCGCGTAGCGGTGAGTGGAGGAACAAAGAAATGCTGGGAGAACTTTCCAAATGAGTGTTTTATTGCTGCTACCCTAAAGCAATTATTTTGTGGTGTTAGTAATCTAGTTGGTGGGTTCCTCAATAGAACATCAGTTATTACATGCTTTCCGGGGATATATTGTATAAATAACTGATATTATTGTAACAAGAGAACCCATCGAGTTCTGCGCGATAATAGAACTAACAGCAAGTTGAAGTTCACAAACAATACTTTCTGTTACTTTGATTTTTTTTCAAATAACAACTTACTAGCGGCTCAAGTGGCCTAGTGTGTTGACTGCTGTGCTAGGAGTCTTGGGTTTGATTTCCGGGCAGAGTTAACTTGGAGGGTCGACTTTTTCAGGTTAAGAAATCTCGTATTGAGCTCACTTTCTTTCGGATAATAAGAAAAGCTGTAAGTCCCGTGTACTCGATGTGCACGTAAAAGAACCCAATAACTCAGGTTGGATTTACTGAATTAGTGACAAAATTTCCAGATTTGGTTAACCTCTGGTAATTAGTCCAGAATATAAACAAACAAAATGTTAAAAAAACATCTTACTGTAGTAACTCGTTGTGAATTACTATAGTTAGATGTTATTTTTTTTTTGTTTATTTATCGTCCTCCTACTTCTGTCATCTCTGGACTAATGACGTTTTCCTTGAACTACTTATTGTAATACTGCGCTTCCACAATAATAAGATGATAAAATCTTGAATCATAATAATTTATTTCCTTGGATGCTGTTTCTTAGAGTTGCCCTTTGGATCAACAAAAACTTTTTGAGTGGAACAGTCATTGATAAGAAACCTTCAAACTCGTAATAAAATGGCTAAAACTAAGCCTGTAACTGACAAACATTAGTCGGTACGGAGAATAGCTTTAGGTTTGCACTCGGTATTAAGGCAAAATCCTTTGGATAGAACCCACAAAATTAAGACTCAAAAAAGAATTTTTTCTAGTTTTAAAATAAATTCAACTTGTTGTAGGTGATTATAAACCAATTTTAAAGGATTAAGGTGTTTTCCAAAATTTTTAGATATCATCATACACCTTGTGAAACTGTTATCCAGTCAAACGGAATTCTGTAATTCTTTTCGTAGAACTAGATAAACGCTTCAAAATCAGGATCCAGAATTTTTTCTTTAAGCCTTGTGAAACTGTTATACGGGCAAATGGAATTCTGTAAATGTCTTTGTAGGACTAGATAAACGATTCAAAATCAGGATCCAGAATTCATTGCTTACACCTTGTGAAATTGTTATCCGGCCAAACGGAATTCAGTAAATGTTTTCGTAAGACCCAATAAACGCTTCAAAATCAGTATTCAGAATTTTTTCCTTGCACCTTGTGAAACTGTTATCCGGTCATGCGGAATTCTGTAAAAGTCTTTGTAGGATCGGATAAACGCCTCAAAATCAGGATCCAGAATTTTTTTCTTACACCTTGTGAATATTTTATCCAGTCAATCGGAATTCTGTAAATGTCTTTGTAGAACCGCATAAACGCTTCAAAATCATGATCTAATTTTTCCCTTGCAACTTGTGAAACTGTTATCCGGTCAAACGGAAGACGGAATGTAGATGTCTTCGTAGGATAAACGCTTCAATCTCATTATCCACAATTTTTTCCTTGCACCTTAATAAACTGTTATCCGATCAAATGGAATTATGTAAATGTCTTTGTAGGACCTCATAAACGCTTCAAAATCAGGATCCAGAACTTTTTCCTTACACATTGTGAAATTTTTATCGGGTCAAACAGAATTCTGTAAATGTCTTCATAAAACCGGATAAACGCTTCAAAATTAAGATCGAGAACTTTTTCCTTACACCTTGTGAAACTTTTAGAAGGTCAAACGGAATTTTGTAAATGTTTTTGTAGGACCGGATAAACGCTTCAAAATCAAGATGCAGAATTTTTTTTGTATACCTTGCGAAACTGTTATCTGGCCAAACGGAATTCTGTAAATGTCTTTGTGGGACTTCAAATTCAGGATCTAGATTTTTTTCCTTAAACCCTGTGAAACTGTTATCCGGTCAAACGGAAGTATATTACATTGATATGTGTACTCAAAAACCCGTAAACGCCAACGTTTCTTTTATGCCAATATAAACACCACAAGTCAAGTGCATTTGTTTACTTATCATCTTTAATAATGTCTTCAATAGTACGTGGCAACTCATTGTTGCATCATGACAAACCTCAATAGCTTAACGGTGATCATCATCGAAAGATCGTAATTTACGTTTCATTTAATATTTCATAATTTGCTACAATTTTTCCTACTTTTCTATTTCAGGTTTGATATTACATTCTTAATCGGAACTAACTTTTTTGTATTTAAAATAATGAATGTTTGATCAAATATTGGTATTTATATATGGATCTAGAGCTTTTTTTAGCAGCACGATGAAATTTTTTTAAATTTAACCGTAACTTCACAAGCTCTTTATATATTTATACAAAATTTATTTATAAATTGGATAAAGAAAAATGTGATTATATATTATATTATAATTTTGTAGCGAGCTAATTTATTATATTTTAAAATTATCTATTTGGCTTAAAATAAACATGGAAGGAAAATGTTTACTTTTAGCTAAAGGCGCGGACGCCTTCAGTTGATTTTGCCGGAATTCATGTCTGGTAATAGATAAAGCTCCATGTGAAAATGGAATTAGGGAGCAGATATAAAATAGATTAAGCGATTCCGCACAATAGTCAGAAATAATCTGGGCGAAGTGGGTCAGAACAAAAGTATCAATTTCTTTGATTATAAGTTATTATTGGATGTTGGCGCGGCCTATAGCAGATCTGAAATTACCTCTCACATAAATCATACTTCCTCATCTCATCTCGCACGGCGAAAAAAGCACGAACTATAGGCAATAATTAAACATAATCCGTGCTTTGCAAGATATACCTCTTTTTAATACTTTGTGTATTGTTCATAATCACGAACATCTCGCATTGTTTCTTGCCCTGGTATTACATCACACTTGAAAGATTAAAAGGGGACGGTTTTACAACCACGGAGAAGTATAACAAAACAGAAAAAAAAACCGTAATAGCAAAGCGTGTTCGTCTTGCCCACTGATGAAACTTATTGTTTTGCCTCGCAAGGCATTCATTACGATTTTAAAGTAAAGTGAATTTACAAGCAACACACGCTACTTTGTGTGTCGGCTAATGATCGCTCCCGATTTAAATATTTCAGTCATGTAAAATGCCATAATGCCATACATTTTATTTTACCCGTGTATTTTCTTTTCCGTCCCGCTCTTAAAGCGTAATTTATTTTAATATTATACGCAAATTATTGAGTTCGCTTCTGTGATATTTGGCATAAATCACGCCGCTTTTTTTTAAATGTATTATTCGAATAAATAACCCACTCAAAATGCAATCGGACATATCACATCGGCCATAAATAAAGTTTTTTCCGCGTAATGATATTCAGGGGCATAAAGACGTTTGCGGAATTATCTATCGGTCTCTCTGTGTGTCTGGAAATATCGCGAAATTATTTGCGGAGCCGCCATAAATCCGCAAAAGCGTATCTATGGTAAGTGCACAATCAGGACGGCAGATAGCGCCGCAATCCAGACAAATGACTAGCGATCATAGGGCCATTCATCACCTGCTCCTGCAAAGGATACAAGCAGGACTCTTGTTCACAGACCGAACAACACGCGGGATGGGATCGTGTTAAAGGGAGCTTAAGGGTATAGTGGGGAGACTAATACCCGGATTTGTCTGTAAGAATCGAGTTTTCTTGTGCTTTAATTATTTATTGCAATACACCTCTACCCACTGCCCTATCCAATCCAATGAATGACTTATAAGTTCATTATCAATGCATTGATGCCCGCTCCTAAGCCTTTAATTAGTATATAAATAAATTAATGCCAGACAAATAATGTGTTAGCATTAAACATTAATTGAAAATTATAATTACAAGCAATTGTGAAAAATAATTGAATACACACATCTTTGCTAATCTGCTGTTAAATACGATTGATATTTTATTATACTAATAATGTCGGGATAAAGATTATTCGGGCAGTTAAAATATTTATAAAGGATAAGCTCCTGTAAATGTCCGGAATATTCGATGGCGGACTACAAATGAAATTATCCAACATAAATAAGATTGCAGATAATATTGTTTTAGGCCGCGTAAGTTAAACAGAGTTTTCGTCCCATGACTATTTCGTCTATAATCCGGAAATTTGCTATAATTGCTTGTAATGCTAACAAACTTAAATGTTATTAATAAAAATTTTCTGAAGTTGCTAATTACAATTATTATAAAATGACTAAAGTTAAAATTAGAATATTATATATTATAATTTTATAAATATATAAATAATATATAATAACGACAAATAATTGCTAAGCCGTTACTCCATTTGAAATAAATGTTTCAAAAAGATCGCCTCTGATGGGGATCGAACCCTTAACCTTTGGATTTCATGTCCACTGTTTTTTTTTCTTTTCTTAAATTTATTAGAATTTTCAATTAATAAACAATAACAAACAGTTATTTACACAGCTCGTGGTTTCTTACTCGCAGAGCTTCAACAATCAATTAGAACAAAACAAGTAACAATAACGACTAATGAGATGAATCAATAACTAATCACACATTCACTCACAGATTCATTCGGGTAACAAACATTTTTACAAATATGATTATAAAAAATAATAAGCCCGCACAAAACTTCGCATCTTTTAACGTATTTTAAAAAACTTACACTAACCTAAGCTAAACTAACTATATACACTAATATATACTAAAACTATAATATACACACAAAAGAACCATAGCAACGAAGCTATGTAGAAAGATAAAGAGAGAGCACTATAACAATAAAATCAAAGAAATAGAAAACCATAGTAACAACAAAGATAGCAGAAAAGTTCATAAGGACATATCAAGACAAACCAAAGAGTACAAACCAAGAGAAAGTAGAGTCAAGTCCGAAAATAGATATCTATTAACCGAAAAACCAGATATACTTATCTAGCAACAGTACTTTCAGAAGGTACTCTTGAAAGAACCACAAGGAAACGTTCAATCACAGCTATTTATCTACAAACATAGAAACAGAAATGCCAATTATCGCAGACACGGAGAGAATCATATAATCGGGGACCGACACTACAACAGCTGAATTGCTAAAAATTGGAGGAACGACCCTAACAGAAAGAATACACAAACTAATCTTAATGATATGGGAAAAAGAAGAATTGCCAAAGGAATGGAACAAA
>JARJEC010036181.1:0-16222 GCA_030264575.1 Tachinus sp. AB-2021 | reverse complement strand
TTTTTAATAATACCGCATTAGTTATTAGTCGTTAAAAGTCAAAGAAATGTTTTCAATGGTACACTGCTATAATGAAACTTATTTATAATTGACGCCATCGCAGTGTTTTAAAAATGTTATATGCAAAATGTATTGAAAACAAAAACATGGCTTTTAAATTTTCGGAATAAAATTATCAACAAATAAAACTTTCCTACTTTTATTATCTTTTTTATATACATATAATTGTATCCTGGAATAATATTAATATCAATTAGACGTATATCACATTTTTTTACAAATGCATCAAGAATGCCAATAACAGTATTTTGCTTCAATATGTAGACAAAATTCAATTGTAAATCAACATAGGTAAGGTGGCTTACATACAACATAATTACTGAACATGATGCCGGATAATACAACTAAATATATTATTACATTATTTAATCAAATATGATCCGCATTAATTGCACAATTCTCTGAACGTGAATGGGAAACATGTTTATCTATACGAGCTCTAATTTAATTTCCCATTGTATACAAAATACATATATAGAAAAAATAAACTACTTCGCGAAGTTCATTGCACTCGTGCGTTGTACTATTTTTAAAAAAGATAGAGAAGTGCGCGTTTGCAATGGGATTTATCCATGTGTGTGTCTATATCTATTGCAACACCAAAACACGTATGCGAGATACCCGCTCCAGTTTTCACCTTTTTTATACTGCATATTTAAATTGGCCCGAATTATAACGTAAATTACATTTATGACTTGAAGGTATAATAACAACATTTTGATATTATAACAAGATACATTAATCTAGATATCTATCCACATTGTCTTTGTCCAATAAATTAATCTAATTTTATATTTAATATATCCTGTGCCGAGCCCAATTAAATTTCCTAATTTGCGAGTAGAAATTTGTTGCGTCAAAATATATTTGTTTTTTAATAGTGACCATTAGGCAAAAAACCCTTCGAGTGTCGGAAAGAGATTAAAAAAGGTTTGAAGAACCTGTCCTCAATCACTTAAATGGCCAAACTTTTTTTAAGAAACTAATAACCTGAGAAAATAAAAAAAAGATGCGAACCCCTTTTTATAAACCGCAATATATCTAGCCATCAGGTACCGTTAGACAACATGCAATTTTCTAAATATTGGGGCCAATCGTTTCCCATTCCCACCCTTTCCCATCAATCCTTCCTCTTTATAATACTGTTATAAAAGCCCTAAAAAATATATTCGCTGAGTAATGGGTTTTCGGTAAAAAACACAAATTGCGGTATCCGACTGTTTTTACAACTGTATTTTATTGGGAGTTGCAATTTTTTTGTACCCCTTTTAGATATTGTCTATTTATTGGTCGTACCCTTTAGCTACTTGTCAAGGTTAGATGTAATGGGTGCGGGCGGTTGTGAAAATTTATCTGCTACTTCTTAAAATAAACTCACACTTTGAGTTGGTTTAGGTTAACTAAAGTTTAGTTTAGCGGGGCTAATGACCTTGTCTAAAGCCATTCATTTAGAGCTTGCTTACTAATCTCAAGAGCCAAATTAAATTTACCAGCATATCGCACTTGAGATGTGATTTTTTATTCAAATACAGTAGATTTGTGTAAGTAAAACCACAGACAATATTATTTTAATTTTTTTATGTCGTCGATTGTTTTGTAAGCAATATAAATTAATTAAACCTAACAAATTTATTGCAAATTAGTCATAAAAAATCAATTTTGCAGTAAATATAAATTATAATGTTGCCAGTACTAGTTTACTCAACGCATAAATAAAAGTTAATTGGGTTACACAATTCCCTTTATGAATAATGATGATTGTAATGTAACCAGAAGCGGAACGGATGAGCAAGATCTGTCTGGAGATATACGCAGGGCTTATTATGAAAATATAAATTTTGCCCACAATTAGGAAATACGTGAGGGGTTGATTAGCTAACTTCCCATAGATTAAATTTATTGTGAATTGTCATATTTTTGTGATATTATGTTAAATAATTTGAACGCAAAAATGTAGTAAATAATAACTGTAAAAATAAAAATATTATTCTTGTCGTTCATTAAATTTCTTTATGTTATGTTTATTATTTTGTTTAAATTATATCCCTGAAGGCAATCTTAATAACAATTGTAATTTTTTTTTTCTTCTTCTTGTTATTATTTGTATATTTTATTATAAATAGCATTTTTCAAAACATTTTAAGATTGCTAAAGAGTGTAAAACATTTTTAGCAAATTTTTTTAGTAAAATAATAATGTATATCAAAATTATATATTCTACAATTTTGCATTATTTAAAAATTGAAAAATAAAATGCAGTTATGCACTTAAAAAAATAGTTACAAGAAAACAAATAAACATATAAAATAAAATCAAATAAATGCAGTAAGTCAGTATTGAAACTTCAATTGGTGAATTTAAAATACTGATTATTTAATAAAAATGGTATATATATATATATATATATATATAGATATATATATATATATATATATATATATACACTTATAAGCTTAACTTTATGACTGTTAAACCAATTTTTATTAAATAATCAGTTTTTTAAATTCACCAATTGAAGTTTCAATACTAAGTTACTACAAAGTGTTTCCCAAATATAACTCAGTTGCCAAGAAGGGCAACTGTTGATGTCGTTGACTATTACGTGCACAAATATAATAATTCAGTTTTAATTCCAGAATTTGTAGCAACAATAGTTATTTATGTGTTAAGGGCATAAATAAAATTTAATGATTATACCGCGAAAAAATGTTAAAGCATAGGACAATTTTGCAAAACACATTGGGTGTTTTGTATATAACATATAACATTCATATCTTAAAATTCCCAAATAAGGTGGTTTTTGTTAGTTTTTCAAGTATAAATCACCCTGTATATATCGTTTTATTTTTAATAATCAAATTTTATGACTAAAAATAAAACAATTTATTGTGTTTCATTGCAATTTATTTGTTAGAATCTAAAAGGAATGAATTCGACCGAATAAATTATGAAATATAGTAAATTGAAGTGGTTGGAGCAAAAAGTGTATGTACAAAATTTATAAAATTTACGTAATCTAAGTTTTAAAAAAAGCGTTATTTCAAAATGTAGTTAAGTAAAATCTGTTTTATTCGCACTAATTAGTAAATTGTACTACTAGTCGCTTAATATATTTTTATTTCTTTTCCGATGAAAATAGATTATGTATAATAAATGGGTGATATAATCAATTATATGATTTTCTCTTCTTTATTTTTATTTTTTATTGTGTAGTATTTACTTTATATAATTATTCGTCTATTTTTATTTTTGTATTTTATTTTTTCAATATTTCTTAAAATTTTCTTAATCCTTTTATTTAATATTTTTTAATAATTGATATAAAATAAGTCCAATAGTTTTATCATTTCTATTCTTTGAAATTTGTATCTATTTTTACTATTTAGCAAAACAAAAAAGTCTAAATCTCCAAAAATTTAATAATTACGACTCTGGTTTCTTGAGGAGGATGGGATCTCTTCAAATTGGGACAAAAAATGGTTTTTTATACATTTATATTTTATTTATCAGTACATTTTTTTATCATATCGATTTGTTTATTAATATTTTTACACATATCGGAATTTTTTTTTTTACATCTATTAATATTTCATAATATTTCTCAACATTAAATCAAGATTTCTTGACATTTTCTTAGAACTTTTTTGATATCTATAAAAACTTTCCAACATTTTTGTACCTTTCTCGACATTTTTCTAAGTTTACTCTTTTTTAATAGATTTTTTCAATAAGAAAAACTTTTTAACATTTCTGAACAATTTGGTACTATTTTCTACATTTTTAGTGTTTTATCACATTTTCTCACATTTGTGTGCCTATTAAAAGCGTACAATCACTCATTCTAACTATATTTTTATTTAACCTTGATTAAACAGATCAAATCATTTAGGTGTACGGATTTTGTGAAAAGTAAAACAATTTTCTGCATTGTTTATTACAGCTTATCGCATACAGAATATAGTTATGCTTTTTTAATGAAAAAATATTTCTCATTTGCATTTATTTTTAATATAATAAAATAATTCTATACTATAGTTCGTTCAAACTCAAGAGAGTTTTATTAAACAAACGCGACAGAAACAGGTCAAATAAACGCACAGAGGTGAGGCTTATTTGGCATTCATTGTAATAAGAGCAAGTGTTTCGCTTACGGTTCCAAGAACTGCGGCAAATTCAAATTTCATTTAATCCGGCCTACAACACACGCACTTTAAAACTTTCTTGAGTTTGAACAGACTATAGTTGCTAATTTTATTTTGTTAGAAACAAATAAAATGCTGAATTATGATCACAAATTCGGGGTATCAATTTACTAATAAATAATATTTTATTATTTACTAATTATAAAATTTACAATAGTTGAATATTTAAATTATAAACAGGTTATTATATATGATTACATAATTTAATTTAAAACAATCAATCATTTGTTTTTTTGTTTACTCACCATAAATTAAAACAATCCAATATCTAGTATCATTCAAAAAAGATCAATTTATCTGTAATTTACATACATAACATAATAATTATCTTATGTATTAAGTATTGGCTATTATAAAAATAACGTAGTTTTAACCGTCATTTTTGAAAATTGCCACCCCTAATTTTCGGCAACGAACCTAAACAAAGGAGCGACACATCCCGATCATTAGAACAAACATAGTATGAAAGATAGAGAGAGATAGTCAAAATTGCTTTGATAAATTTAATTCCGGTGAATTTATAGGAAGTGCACTTTATGTATAACTTCCGGTGCGCGTTCGCTCGTTCGTGTATTTTTGGCTATGGTAATAAAATTCGGCATGTAAATTATTCTTTCGCCCCAGTAGATATTGATAGTCTTACTCGTTCTAAATTGTAATATATTGCTTCCTCTGAATTAACTTTTTTAATTTAAAATTTAAAAAAAGCTCAAATTTCTATATTTAATTATTTATGATATGAAACGATTATTGTTATTTTATAAACAGACGGTATTTTCGTCGATTGGTTAATTATTTTTTAATTATAATTTTCATAATTAATTACAAGAACAATTTGGAAAAATGCAAATCATTCATGGATGTTTTATTTTGTCTGGCACCACCACATTCTGTGTTTGATATTTAATAATGTTTTAATTGATTCCTTGAGGTAACCAGGTTGCTATTACTTGAAGCGCATTTTTTTTAATTTAGAGAGAAAGGTTGTAAATTATTCGTGCTGCGGCACACATTCTGTCTAGTGGGCCGCGAAATTGTGAGTTGGGCAATTTTTAATAGCGTTAAAATTATTTGAATAAACATAACGACATGCAATTTTAGAAATTGCCGATGGATGTAAATGACTTTTGACATTATATCAAAACGTATATTTATGATGGGACAATTTCTACTCGCAACGGATTAATGAAAAACCAAATTTTATGCAATAAATGCATAAGCAATTATTTCAATAACGATTCATGTTTATAGATTGTCAATTAAAATAAAATCAAATAAAAGATGTCATATGAGTGGTAGTTTACGAGAAAAGCTATAAAAGGAATGACTAATAATACGTATATATAAATATTCAGAATTTATGTTAGGACATTCCCTAAACAGCGGGTGGGTTATAAACATAATTTCATGGTTTATGTGTCTGGTTTGAAGAAGTTTAAATGCAGTTAGACGCGAATCGTTTTATATTTTGGCCGTATCTATTCAGCCCTTAACAAAAATATAATTATTCGTTGCAGGTGCATCGCTATAATGCTGTCCTGCACCCTTCCACACACAGCGCACAAACCTGCCCATGGCTCCGTAGTCTGGTTCGACTCTGCGTTGGCCCCCTCACCTGTGTGTGTAAAAAACGAATAAAATACGCTTGATCGCCACCGGTTTTGAAGGACAATCATGTGAAAAAACTAGAAGGATCGCTTTCAGCCCGTAATTCCAACAAATTATATTTTCAAAATTACTAAATTGTAGGTAGACTCCCTAGAGTAGAAGATAAATTTGCTACAAAAACGCTCCAATTATTTACAATTGATATAAATTCAAGCTAATTAAATTTTACTATGAAAATAATAAAATAATTCACTTGATCCCGTGGGCATATTTGATGAGGCCATCAATTGTAATTGAAGATGACCGGTCGTGATAAAACGCACAGTCTTGAAGACAGGTGAGATAAAATTGGGTAAAACATTTAATATATTTTACAAGAAAATATTTGCCCCTTCAGGTGTTTGTTTGTGGTCACCTGCATTAGATAATAATGCATATTTGTGTTTCTTTTATAATTTCGGTAAATTAGTATTCAAGACATTTATACATTTCAAATAACCTTATCACGTTTCACTTCATTTGCAAGCGCGGTGAATCTTCCCAAGAACTATTTCTATTGTTAATATGTTTGGCCACAGTAAAGGACAGTTGTTTTTTTTAAATCAGAATAGCATTTGTCAATGGTGGATATGGAAACTAATTTCTCAATATTGATTTCAGATAGTGAAATATATATGGAAATATTTAATATCCGCAAATTATAATGTAAAACTTTCTCAATAAAATAGATTCATATTAGTTGTAACATAATTAGTTTTAGCAATTACAGAAATGTTTACTAATAAATAACAACAAAAAATACTTTAATAACTAACTGTATGTGGCTATTAATTATTTTTATTTCATGCATGAGTGGCCGAAATAATGCGCGGGACCCGTTAATGTAACGTTCATATGTGGGGCAATCTCCTTCGCAGAAATCTATAGATGCGAAAACAGGATCCGGTCGTCCCATAACTGGATACCCGACTTTTCCCCTCTGTTACATTTCCACGGCGGTTTTTTCTTCTCTTCTTCGTATATCATGTAATACATTCGTACAAAGCGAGGGGCGTAATGTATATATGAAAATAAATATCATAAATTCCCGTTCATGAATATAATGGCGGGACAATAAAAAGTTATTGTATATTTATTACATGTTACATATAAAATGAAAAGGAACATTCGGTAGTATTGAATGTAATATGCAATTAGTGCGGCGATATAATAAATAATGTGTGGAATTACGTATAGATATATTGTAAAACCTATATGTTTATTTGAAAATTATATATTTTTATTTTATTATTTGCTAATAATTGAATTTTATTGATAAGTTATAAACATTTTTATTTAATATATGTATTGCAAAAAAATACCATAATAAACAGAATATGCTATTGTATAAAATGAATGTAAACGTTTTAAAACATAATGTTTACTTTGAATGTAAAAAATGCATTGAAGTTTGATAAGTCGACTTTCTTTTAAAGTATAATAATATATAATAAGTAGAAGAATACATATTAAATAAATAATGTACACACGGTGCAATATGTTTGTTGCATAATATAGATATAATACATTTGAATGTGGAACAGATGAGAATTTAAAGATGGTCTCACAATAATATAGTAGAGTCTTTATAATATTTTATTTTTATTTTTATTTTAACTATTTTCTACATTTAATTATGAAACATGCTTTCATTTTATAAATTAAATATTTTTCTTGCAATTAGAATATTTGCAAGTACTTTAAAAAATTTATAATTTATAATTTTGTACACGAAGATGCAAAACGAAAAGAAAACTTAAATTTTTCAAGAAAAATTTTTTTTTGGTTTTGTATGGTTAGCTTTGATATATAAAAACTAGTTTCTATCATAAATGTAATCTTTGCAAATTTAATTTTAGTATATACAGCTTTACTCACAAAAACATAGCACGAAGAATTTAGTTCAAGTGATGCAATTATCTAAAATTGTTCGTTGTAAAGGCGACTTTTCATATTACTTAATCTATTGACAAATGTCATTTCGATTATGAATCAGTATGAATGTAAAGAACTTGTTATACAGACCAAATATGTTTGTACTAGATTTATGTTAGTATGACTGTACATATACATAAGTGTTCCATTGTTGCTCATGCACAATTGTACCTGAAGTAAAAGTGCATTTCAATGAGTATTTCGATGTTTCTTCAAGTTTCAACAAATTTGCACCTTTTAAATCTAGAGAAAATTAGAATATAAATAGGTTCAGAAGAAGTTGCTCAAGATGTTGATTTAAAGAATGATGGCTGCAGAGTGCGGTACATTGCAAATTCCTTAAAATATAAATAGAATTATAAAAATAATTATACGTAGTATTTACTACTACGTCCTTTTCATTAGAATAATTTAGGATAATCGAGACAGAATTTGGAGAAAAGCTGTAGTAATTAGCAGAATGGTTTTGGTTTAAAAAATCAATTTGATGTAGGTGGTGTAATGATGTCGGAAGGTATTTATTTAAAAGCTCATGCATACCTTGCAGGAGTCCGTCCGTGGAGGTAATATGAATGGCTATGGATACAACATGTTTAGAAGAACATGTATTGACGTTCGCACAATTTGTTGACAATACCATTCTTTTAATGCAAAGTGCTCGTTAATACATTTCAAGCACCAGTCGAGATTCATGTCTACATTGCAGTATTGCGTTAGCCCTTAAGAATCTCGGAATTGAGTCCCATCAAACACACTTCAAAAATGTTGGAAGGATGCATTCATCGCAACCATTGCAATAATTCAAATGCTTTAAAACGAACCATTTATGATAAGTGAAACCAAATTCTAAACAAAAGTTTGTCATTTTGATTAAAAGCAAACCTTTACGGCATTTACACGATCAGATTTGCTTTTAATCAAGAGCTCGTGTATCCATTATTTAATGTATATACCATATTGGAGATATTTATTTTATCAGGCACCCTCAGCTGCACCCTGGTCATATTAATAATATTGATAACTTGATCGATTTCACTTATGACTAACTAACCTGTGTGACAGGCAATTTCATAGATCAGCAGTTTAGTTTCTTTCAAGATTGGGTTAAACATTAATTGTCCTTCGTGCAATAAAGCAGAAAAATATTTAGCCGCACAAACATTTCTTGTGGTAAGATTGTTCTTTAATTTTAATCATCATGTATACGCGCAACGTAAAACAACTGACAATTGCTCTTGGAGGCTTACAGTATAATAATATTTTCCTTTCTTTATTTCATCTAAAATTACTTTTTGTACCTTACTTGCTATTGGGTTAATTAAATTATGTTGAACGATGTGATAAATAATGGCTTTCTTTTATAGGTGTTCTATTCAAATGATTTAAAATAGGATCAAATTTTGCTATTAACTCCATCAAACCCAAAAAAATGCCATGGTGTGCGGTATATATAATTTATCCGTTTCTCGGAAAGCTAAATTATATTGAGCTAAGTATAAAATAGATGCAACTATTCTTTTTGAAACTTGTTTCCAACGTTCAGTTTTTAGTTTTAAAGAAAGTTTCAATTCTTTATCAATTTGGTTATCAGTTCGAAAATTTTGCTCTGTTTGAAGCCATTTGTTTATAACTTGTAAAAGTACTGAAAATTGTTTGTATGCTTTGATTCTAAGTTAAATAAGACAAATCACAAAATCCGTCTACCGCTAATGCAATATCACGTGTTTAAAATAATGTACAAGCAAAACAAAATAACTTATCTTTAGATTTGGAATAAATTAACCATCTTCGTAATTTTTTTGTTCATCTACTAATGCTCTTGTAAAATGAATAGTAGAGAAATTTCTTTTGTATTCATTTTTTAAAAAAGTTAAATTAACTGACTTGTACAGGACCAAGCTCAACAATAATTAACTTTACATTTCATGTGTTTTTATAGTTGACCATGTTACCAGGATCTTCAATTTTAATACTCATGTCTTAAACTATATTACAATGGTGTTATAGAACTCTCATAAATATTAGTCTAGTATGCGGATTGAAATTCTACATTAACATGAATAAATAACATTTTCTCAAATACAGTTATTTTTAATTTAATTAGGTTTAAAAATTTTACAGCTGAAATTAATCATTTAGTTGAAATTACAATAGCTTTGGAAATAAATAGTCTGCCTGTCTAAATTATTGACAGGCAGACTATACAAAATATAAATGATCTGATATGTTGACCCTAGAACAACGTGTTTTTATTGTTAAGTGTTACAAACGTCATGCATCGTATCGCTATGTAAAAAGTGAAATTTTGAATTCAAGTTTTGCAAAAGAATTGTTAAATTGGCAAAGAAATTTAGTGAAATTGAAAGTATAACAAATAAAATAAAGAAAATTTATAATAAAGATGATGCTGCAACAATTGTAGTAATTAATTCAGTTAAGGAAAATCCGAAGATGTCGCAACTATAAATAGAAAGAAATAGTGCAATTAGCAAAAGTCATTTACAAAGAATCTTTAAACGCAAGGAATCTAACCGTTCAAACCCACGTCTCTGCACACTTTACGCCAAGGAGACAAAGATAAGCGTTTATAATTCTGTTCACAAAATTGGAGAAATATTTTTGGCAAATTCCAATTATTACAAATTATTGATTTTCCAATTCTGTTCTTAATTGTAAACTTTGGAGTACAGACAATCCGCATTTTGTTATTAATACTCGTAGTCAGTAATATAAAAAGGTAAATAATGCGCAATAACGTACAACAAAACAATCAGTTCTTATTTCTTTGAGACTAATGTAAATTAACACCCTTATTTAAATATGCTGCAAAATTATTTTTGGGAATGAAATAGATGATTTTAATTTGAAATATCGACAAAATGACGTGTTCAACATGGCAGTTATCCTCTACATGCTACAAGAATTATTCGTAATTGGTGTACACTAAAATGTGGGTTAAAGTAGATTAGTAGGTATGGTCCTGTATTATAACCACCGGACTTTACCTTACTAGCTTTTTATTAATGGTGCGTATTGAAGCAAAAACTTTATAAACAAAGTTTTAACGACAAGTCAAACGTATTAAAAATTATTATGCTAAAAGCTATAAACGAAATTGAAGTTGTTAAATTTGACGCAAATTTGAAAGAAGGTTGGAATTATGTGTTAAAATTAGAGGAAACTAGTTGAAGAAAACACGCCATATTCTAAATAGTTGTTTGTATATTTCTTTTTAGATTTGTTATGTAAATAATTAAACGCTTAATTAAGTATTTTGTATTTTGAGTTGATTTGCAATTAAATTTTGACTTATTAATTGTAATATTGAAACATTCAAGTCATTTTTCAAAAAGAAGAGGTTCTTATAAAGAATAAATTTTTTCAACTATTATACCTGTACGGAACTCAATCCGGGGACGCGCTGTATATTCGATATATATATATATATATATATATATATATATAAGTATATAAGTATATATATATATATATCTAAGTTCGGATATTATTTATTTTTTAAATATTTTTTTTAAAACTAAAAAATGCAAAGATGCAATTTGTTGTTTGATATAATATTATAAATTTAATAAACACAAATTAAACATGTATATTACAATAATAATAAAATAAAGATATTTGAGAATATAAAATAAGCAATAAATTTATTTGATCATGATCTCTCAAAAGTTAAAACTTGAGTCGATTTTATTATTTCAAATTAAAAAATTTTGTACTAAAAAATTTTTAATTTGTTTTATTCTTTGTAGTTTATTAATTAAATATATAATGGTCGCCAGGTACAGTGCTCTAGTCATCGCAGCAATACTCGACAATAACTCGACACACGTGCACATCCGCACACCCAAAGAACCTCCTGATTGGTGGCTAATAGGGTAATTAATACCAAACTAATAAAAATATTACTACTAATACTATTTGTTTAATTGCCCTATATAAATGATATCTCAAAATAATAAACGGTTATCAAAACTAAACTTGTCTAAATCTGCTAAATTTACAATCAATTTTCTTCTATTTTTAGCAGATATTTAAAAAAAACAAAGGTATTATTATTTTACTAATTGTATTAAAGTAAAATAAATTATCAATGTTATTTTAAAACATTTAAATTGAAATCATCCTAAAATGTAAGCTACTCATGATGAAGCATTTTAATTTACTCTTTGATATTCATAAATTTAACAACGTAATTGCAAAATAATTCAAGGTTAAAACGGGGGGCGGAAACTACAAAAAAATTGAGAACCGCTGCTATATATTGTCATTATATATTACTTAGTCACTTATTACGTCAAAATTACATTGGGTAGTTTTAATAAATGTAGCAAAAAATAATTTGTATTAATTAACTTGTATTAATGCAAAAAATAGTATCATACATAACTTCTGCAATAATGATTTATTTACTAATATTCTTAAACCATTAGTCGCGACGATTACAAAAATTAATAAAATTGCAGTAATTCTTTTTTCTGGTAACCATTAAAAATGTAAAATGAAACGTTATGAACGCTAAATTATTTCAAAGGAAATTAGTATCTCTTTAAGTGCAAAGCAAATAAATAGCTATTGCTAATGTAATCTGAACTGAAAGCAACACAAATTATGCAAATTATGATTTTGTGAAAACGTGCACTGAGAAATGTCAGCCTCGGCGTTCATAAATATTAAACAACTGTCGCGACAAACGTAAGCATAAATACACACACACACCATGTATAAAATTTTAGCCAATTAAAGTGCGCGTGCTAAATTTGGGTCAGTGTACGATAAAGTGAAAAAAATGAAGAGGGAATCAGAACCACGTGTTGCGAGTGTTTCGAAACGCGCCGACTAAAAAAATATTTTACGAAAAACGGTCATTCGCCGCTCGGAGCATAGAGAGCAAGAGAGAAGGCCCGATATTGCGAACATTATTTTGTACTTGCCATGTACGGAGCGCGTATTTATTTTGTCAAAAACGAGGTCACACATACTCACTAGCAAACAAATTTCCATAATTTGGTAGTCTCTGAACTGGCGGGTCTGCACCGTGTTTAGTATTATAATTAGCTTTAGCGTATTTTATATGCTACTGTGCATATTTCAAATATGTTAAAACATGCGCTGATAATGATTTTGAGTTTCATTCCCATTGATTTAAATATTTTCGACATTATGCGTGATATTGAAATGCATAATAATTTTACGGAAACGGAGAAATCACAAGTTTGTTAATGTGTTTGCATTGTTGATTTTTGCAATAACACATTGCTCCATTTTAGAAATTTGCGCATGTTTAAAAATACATAGTAGGTAATGAAAATCTGACTGGGTGGTTTTATTATATTCAGTCAATACAACATTGAATTTTATAGATAAATAATTAAATAATATTTCAAATTTATTTCAAGCAGCAAAAGAAAAGATTTGCATTTCTTGTAAAAGTAAAATATGTTTTAATTTTTTTAATTAAAATAGTAAAATTATAAAATAATAGTCACTACTACTTCTATAAGAAAATAGGTTTCTTTGACGTTACTCTAACCTAAGCTACCAACTTGCCAACTGAAGACTATCCGATCAGATGACCTTTAACGAACCAAAAAAATAACAAACAACAAAAACGACTATAAGAAATGAAAGTAGCACATCAACAAAAACAATATACCATAGCTCCTGAACAGCCTGCAAAAAGGGCCAGTTGTTCAAATACCAACTTAAATATATATATATATATATATATATATATATATATATATATATAATATCAGAATTCATCTAGAGTTTTTAGTTTCCGAGCTTATAGCAACGGTTTTCAATCTTTTGCATTTCGCCACACCCTCCTTTTCTATCATGAATTATTTTGCGCCCACACCGAAATTAAATATAAAGTTTGAACATAAAATAGTGTAACATTTTTTTACTAGTTATCCCGTTAATGGTGTTACAAGTATTTTTATTAATTGTACATTCAAATATTTGTTATAATATGTATTTTTTAATCCATGTTGACGATTCAATTCCGTATGCTGCTTGTTTCGGTCGTAAGTAATAAGGCAAGACAAAACATTAGTTTCTTTTAAAAACATTCAGAACCATGTGGGTGATGCAGCTCATGTTGAAGCTAAAAGTGTATATAGTACTGTCCGCCACAAAGCACCAACCACTCGAGATGCACCACAAAACATTATTGCATCAATTGCGCCAACACTAAGAGAACAGTGCGGAATGTTAGAGCAAAAGAAAATAAAGGCTTCCAATAAGAAGACATTATATTGTATTTTCTAAAGTATACAAAAACAAAAAAATTCTCACGTTCGATTTTGGAGTCGAAGATAATTACATTTTAATTTTTTCTAAGCAAGGCAATTTTGACATTTTACAACTTTCGAATCATGGGCACGAAGATGGAACCTTTAAAATAGTCCCGCCTTTATTTGAATCATTATATACCATCAACGGATTAAAAGAAAATAAATCTATCCTATTAGTGTTTGCTCTACTCCCCAACAAAAAGCAGGAAGCCTACCTTTGATTTTTAAGACAATTAAAACAATTAACTAGCCAATGTAAACCTAGAAACATTCTTGACTGATTTTGAAAATGCTTGATAAATGCATTTGAAATAGAATTTCCCTTAACAAGACATTGTGGTTGCTTTTACCACTTTAGCCAACGCATTTGGCGCAAAATTCAATCGAATTTCTGAATTTTCTTTAAAATGTATTTTCTGCATTAGCATTTGTACCACCACACAAGATAATAAATGCCGTCGATTCTTTAGCTAATCCAACATTTTTTACGGAAAATATCCTACCCGTATTAGATTACTTCAAAGATACGTGGATGACCGGCTTAATCGTCCTATGGGCTGCCATCTACCAAGGTATAATTATAATATATGGAACTGTTATAATACTGTTGTGGGGAGGTTGGTGAAAACAAATAACAACTTCTAGGGCTGGCATAATAAATTTCATAGACTCATCAATTTTCCAAAGTTCCAAATACCTGTTTACAAATTTTCTTTCGATGAACTCGTTGGTTACCAATAAACATATATAAAACCAATATATCATGTCAGTAGAAAGGGAATGTTGGTTGAAAATGTGCAACAAAATTGACCGGAACACGTGGGGCTAAACTACAAAATAACTTATAAAAAAGTAGTGAAACGCAAAGAAACTGGAATCATAGAAGAGGGGATAGTACATGCAACTACTTGGATAAATAACGGAAAACTCCGATAGAATTAAAGCTATTGTTATAATGTTTATGAGTTTAATAAAAAATCTTGGAAATAATAAAACTCCACTTGAAAAATATTCCAAAAAATAGAAAATTAAAAAAAAGAAAATTAGAGTTAACAAGTATCTGCAAAAATGGTTGAGAAATAAAATATGATGATGAAAACAGGCATCCATTTCATTCCATTTCAGATCAGTCTAAGGCTTTACTGTACTGTTGAACATATTCTACAACAATGTCCTTCAAACAACATTATTAGATGATGTAGAAGGACATAGAATTTGTAGATGAATTTAGTAGAAACCAAAACTAAGAAGCAAAGCTGCAAAAACAAGTCTACAAAATAAAACAAATAATACTCCAAAGTACCTTCAATTTGCACTAGAAAATTGATACTTAGTTTGTATCAATTTTCTAGTTTGTTGTTAAATGATCAATTTGAAAAAAGTTTAATTCAAAATAAAACATCAGATAAGCTGAAATACCAGGGAGTGCACTTTATCAGAGACATTAGCACAAAACAACATAGTATTTTGTTTTATTTTGCTAATACAAAACTTACAAAAACTCTGAATCAAGAAAACGAGGATCTTCACAGTTGTAAAGGTCTGAAACATCGCCAATTTGCCGTAATATTAGTCTAAACGATTTAATAAAATAATTGAGCTTACCTTTAAAGTAAGTATAATACCTTACAAACGTATAAATACAAATTAAAAAAAAAACAAATACTAAGATATAAACTCACTTTATATCACTCTCACATTAAATCACTCCTTCTCCCACTCACCATTACTAATGTCATATATTTTGGTTAGGAGTTTTTATGGCAATATTATTAGAATATGGCCTTGAAAGAGTTAAGAAAATACGAAATTACTAACATTTGGAATCTTGGAGATATTTATAGAACATTAATTTTACGTTGGGCCAATGGCGGATCTAGAAAATTGTCGAGGACGGGTCAATTTTAGTCATTATAAATTTAAAACAAACAAAAATTGTTTTTAAGTTAAAAAATATTGTTCTAGAACTTATAACTTATAATTTTTTATCAATTATTTCTTAATACAAAGGTTTGAGTTATGATAAAATATTGACATAATTGCCCAAGCAGGGTTAGATTG
>JARJEC010036154.1:0-13457 GCA_030264575.1 Tachinus sp. AB-2021 | reverse complement strand
GGCAGTGGTTCTCGCTCACTTCCATTCAACTTTTTAGACAGGCCGTAGACAGAGTGAAGATTGCCATGTTGATCGCCAACATCCCGACGGGATAAGGCACGCAAAGAAGAAGAAGAATTACTTCTTCGATATTATACCCGCTACAATATATTAAAGCGTCATCCGCAAATAAATGAATCAGAGCATGTTTAATAACTTTATTTATATGATTTATATAAATTATAAAAAGCAAAGGTTCAAGAATGGTGCCTTGAGGAACACCAGCAGGATTTTCTAAATCTGTAGATAATTTGTCTTTATATTTTGTTCTGTGAAATCGATCACAAAAATAATCTTTAAACCATTCCAAAGCCATACCATCTATACCATATTGTGTCAATATATTAATTAAAATGTCTCTATTTATTGTTTAGTTTATTATTAAGCGCACGCTTAAAATCTAAAAATATAGCTATTAAAAGTTTATTATCATTAAGTTATTTTCTCCATTCCCTATAAAATGAGGCTATGTTACAAAAACTGCTGCACAATTGGTATTTATACATAAAATGGACTAAGAATAAAAATTGTAAAAATATACCTAACGGATGTTTCATTTAAAATTACAAAATTAGTTTTATATATATATATTTTTTAAATTCTTAGCGGTTTAGTAGGGTGTTATGATGTATTTAACGCATAAAAATTTTATAAGAAAATAGTTGTAAAAAAAAAGAAATGGGCTCGTACCTGTTTTAGTTGTCACCCATATGTTACTAAATAATTAGTATATATATATAATTATTAAGATGTCACTGTCTTTTAACTTGTTATATACTTTGCTAACCTATTAAAAGAAACCTATGGCATTTAATTAGATATTTTTGAATGTTTCCATTGTAACCATAGTCAATAAAGTAATTACTGGGTATTATTAAAAATAATGTCATTCCCGTTATTCCATTATGAATTCAGTAATATATTATCCCAAGTCATTATTCTACATTAATGTGGACATAAATTAAATAACATATCAAACAAAAAGTGACTGTGCTTGGACAATATTTAATATACTCAGAACTTTTTAAGTTTGGTTTCACATCACTATTTATGTTCATATATTTTTATTTAAAACGCGATCATCGGAGCGACGCTCTATACGGTATGTTGGCGCGCCGTTCTAACACGCATGGGACGCCGTGTTTGAAGTGTCCTCTATGAAAAGAATGATTCTAATATACCAATATTAATTGCAAAAGCATCAAAACAATCATAAAGTAAAAGTAAAAGTAAAGAAAGATCATATTTAATTTAATGTTTAGCGGGAAATTTTAAATTTTGTAACTTGTTTTCGTTTACTCTTTTTTAGGTTTACCCTACATAATGAAGTTTTATTTCAAAATTTTGCTAACATTTCACAATATTTTTTTTGCTTTTGCAACAGTTTTTAATATTTTGGAAATAATTCTGGATTTTTTTAATTTCCAACATATTGTAAGCATCATTGATTTAAAAATACATTTTTTACACTAACAAGTTACTACAGTTACAAGCATTTTTAATATTTTATAAACAACTCTGGGGATCTGCAACAGTTTTCAACTAATTGTACAACTCGGCAGTTTCTAATCCTTTTTCTCTTTTATTACTTCTCCTTTTTATAATTTTTTATTTGATTTAGTTTAATTGATGTAAATTTAGTAAAAAAATAATGAAGGAAATTGAAACATAAAATTTCGTTTTTCAATTTTTTTTGCATAATTACATAACATAGTTTAAAAAAACATTTGATACTTGATTTCTTATTATTGCTTTATTTGAATGATTAAAAAAGTAAGTAAAAAACTTACTTTCTTTATTTTTTTAATTTTGATTTTTAAACAAGTAATGTTTAAATAAATACGTATATCGACACCAGTATCGCTTTTGAATATTTATAATTTTAATTTGAGCATATAAAGTATATTTGGATTTAATTTTATAATTCTATTATTGCCTTTTTAAGACTGTCACACACTATGCAATTTATTATATCAAATGTTGTATAGTTTATTGAAACGGGATCCCATTGTTTGAGATTACAATAGCATTCAATGAAATGCCGTATCTCAATAAACTGTATAACATTCGATAGAATAGAAATTGCATAGTGTCATACACGCATTAACTTGCTATTAACTTAACTTTGTATTTAAGAAAGATGAAATATTACACATTGTATCATAATGCTATGAAAAAGAATATTCATTATGTAGGTGGTTGGGGCATACCTCTTCATAATAAATTACCTTATACTTTATTCAAAAAAATGAACCTCCCCATACACGTGCAAGACCTTAATGGAATTTCATTGTAATTGCGCGCTTTATAATAAAATTTAATTTTAAAATAAATTACATTTTTAATAGCGCCTTTCGTATAATCATAATAAAATGAAAAGGTATAAATATATGAAAATGTTATGGCGCCGCGCCGCGCCGCAAACCTATTTTATATTTTTATGGCATTTCTTAAAAATTGAGTTTGAGTGTTTTGATATGGGATTAATTGCTGCAATTTACCATTGTGTGTGCTTCATTTGTTCTTGGTGGTGTGCGGTTTTAGTTATGGGGCGCTTATTTGTGTGTGTGTGGGAAAAGGGAAAGATGCTGTTTAATTTAGCTATTACCGGGAGAATGAGAACGGACGTGTTACATAAATTAGCGGTCTGTGTAGGTATGTGGGCAATAAAAGGTTAAATTACATACAACCTCTAGTAATTTAATAGAAATTGTGGAGGAAATACTGAAATGAATGGTCCATGCAATCAAGTAAATCAAATATAATCATTTTCATTATAGTTTCAAAAACGCAATTAATTAAAATTTAGTTCACTAAATTTAAAAACTTTTTGCGCACTTGATGAAATTCTCTGTTTATTATTTTTCCTTGGTCATCGTAAATTAATTAAAATCTGAATTAGTTTACATTGTTGACCTGACCAGTACATATTTTCCTATTACACATTGTTTGTTTCTCCCGAGGGGAGCCTAAAAGCTCATAAATTAGACTTTGCACCATACATACATGTACAAACATTCTAACTAACGCACACCGGTTGTTCTAGCAATTCATATTTTAACTGCTTTGCTGGAAAATTATTAGATTAAATTAATTATAACGCCTGTTTGTACAATACCTAGGATGGGCGTATGCTTTTTGCCGATGTTAGTACAAATATGACAGGAAATATTGCCCTAACATTTCATTCAGCATGTGTTTAATGTATAAATTATATTAATATCCGAATTGATACAGTACAGTAAAAATTTAAGTTTTTAAATTGGTGTAACACCTGAGTCTTTTTGCGCTAGCTGGGACTATTTTAAAATCCGTCGAAGTTTACCAACACTTTTTCTTAAGCTGAAAAATGAATCTATATAATAGGTATGATAAAATTTTTTTAATAAAAAATTAATAAATATTGAGTATTGGTCTGATTATTGAGAAACCTACTTTACACCAATTAGATTTTTTTAATATATAGGGGTCGTTGTCGTCAACAACAAATGTAAAAAGTTTTTAGGTAAACTATTAAACATTTTCATGCGATTTATGAAAAATAATATTAACACATATTCCTTATAATTTTGGTTTATGACTATATACCAATTTGTATACAAAACGTTCAAACCTTTTTTCAAAAAAATGACGAAATTTTTGGGTATATCATTTTCAAATGATTTATAAAGAAAAATATTAACAAATAATACTTAGAATTTTGATTTATGACCGAATACATATATATTACATAATAGACGGTGTTTTAATAATTTTATAAAGAGTGATTGATATAAGTTCTAAGGAATAATCATAGTACCAAGATATTAAACATGTTTTATACAAAACAATTCATTTTTTTTCAGAATGTGAAAATAAAAAATATGTTTTGCTTCGTAAAATTTTCTTCTTAAGTAAAAAAATAATGATCTGTTTCTAGATGAAAGTTTAATAACTGATTTATAAATCAAATTTGTCGCCTAAGCGAATCCAAGATTTGAAAATCAGGAATGAGCTGTTGGATGGTTTAATGCACAGACAAGACAAATTAATTTTTGTTTGTAAAAAATGTTTTCTATGTTTGAAATATTTAAAAGTAAAATATAATTTAATAAAACTCAAAAATTTGCGGTTATAAAAACAAAATTATAGAAATTTCTTTTGTAATCAGTGTTTAAAAGATTTTAATAGTTTGTAGTGATTTTATTAATTGAATCTTACATTTTTTAAAACTTTGATTTAACGTACGAAATCATAACGAAATAAAGAGTATCTATCTTCTATTCCAATTTTGTAGAGTATCAAAGAGATGCACCAAGAATTTGTAATTATTTTCAAAATTTATATTGAACTAATAGTATTTTGTCATGGAATCGAAAAAAAAATAGAAGGACGTAAACTAATCTTTTTATATTGTTGATTATAAGATGTTTATTTTAGAATTGGTTGTTTTGAAATAATTGTAAAAAAGATTCTACGCAAAACGATGATAACTTTATATCTTGATGTTGTCTTTGAAGGTCGTAGTTAATTTATTAGATAAGTAATCATCATTTATTTTCCTGTTTGCTGGTGAGGGATTTGCAAATCTTTAGAAAGCTATTAATTTTTGGATTTTTTGCGATAGTAGATCATTTTTAGCATTTTGTCTATATCTTGATGCTTAAAACTGCTATTGAAAGGTCTAAATTATGAAGGAAATATCCAATTTTGGATACTAAAAAGAAAAATAGTTTTTAGATTTTGAGTAGAGGCTCAAGCTCGATCTTACATCCAAATTAGAGATCTATCTTTGACAATTCGTAATGGCCAAATTAGAATATCATGATTGAAATATACATATTATAACAAATATTAAAATATAATAAATTACATAAATTAATTAAGCAATTGTATGTTAAAATGATTGTAAAATAAATTGAATTGAACTGAATGCATAATTTTGAATATCTGTGTACGTTATATTATTTCTACGTGGTATGCAAATAATGTTAAAAGTATACATTGTATTCAAAAACTTAAAGTAGGTCAGTGCATCATTATTTTCACTATGACTTCTTGCAGACGTTGTTATCTTCTCATGGGCATTAATACGTTTCTGAAGTATGGGGGAATTGATTGATGTCGGGAATAAATAACGGAGTGAACGGCTCGGTTGCATGCGACCCAATTTATTGATAGCCCAATATTGGAAACTACAAATCTTTGCAAATTGTTTTGCAGTATCCGCGACTTGTTTATGATTGTCTATAGCGAATTTATGAACTGCTAACACTCGAACGAATACCTAAAATAATTTATGTATCTTAGGACTTTGTATAACTTTATGTTATGAAAATATGTTAATATGCTATATCATGGTTCCAAGCTGCATTCAAAGAATGTGAAATGAATAAAATAACGAGAATAAATGTCGGTTCATTAACCGGCGGATAATTAAAATGCTCCGGCACATTTAAATTGTAATAACTGGTGCCTGATAAAGAGTAAATTATCTGGGGATGTTAACGGGATTCTACTCTGTCTCTCTTGAATTATTTCACTTTTTAAATTAGAAATCTCCCTTTCCCTTATTATAACAGTAAATTTATAACTATGTCAAATTTACGCCCAATTATGAATTAAATGTTAGATAAGAAATTAAAATTATTCCGCATCACGTAAAATATGAAAAGTTTTTTTAACAATTTCTCCGGAATATGCATGTAAAAAACATTATCATTTTTTCCTTTCCTTCTTCTTATGGCTCTTTATATATGCACGATGAACCCTGAATATAATCGCATCTCTCGGAGTATGCCCAAGGTTCACAGCATCTTTATATTGTTAAGTGAATTCTAAAGCGATAAACCTCCTTCATAGGGAATCAATCCTCAAAATGTGTACAAAATACGTTATTCAAATGTTTAGTGTTATTTTTTGTTCTGTTCGCTTCTGCGAAAAAGGGTGATTTGATTTATGCCGTTTTATGATTTATAATGTTTGCTTTTAACGCGAAGCTTTTCCTCATCTCTTGTTTACTTTACAAAGTTTCTGAAATGATGGTGGGGTAGGAATGTCGCTGGCTTTTTTATATGTATATATCGCTTTGAAATTTCGAATCTATCAAAGTTTTCCAATTGAAATTTTATGCGCCCGCCCGTATGGGGTTCTCTAACGTCAAACCGGGGAGATATTTAAATGAACCAGGACGAAGGAATGCACTTAGTTTGAAGTTTTTTCAAATTATAATATGAAAAGAAATATTAAAAAAAGTTTATTAGTTATGGAGCTGAATTTGGGTTTGTATGTGTCAAATATTAATACTTTCACGTACTTATAACATAATGAATAATCTTTACTTTTATGTATGGTTTGGAATTTTTGGACAGTTATCAGACGTCAAATAATACTAATTAATAAAATATTGATTATTTAAACTATTTGTTAAAGGTTTAAAAATATGCGAAATGCTTGAGAAACGTTTGAATAAAAATTTTCCAGGTTTATTATACATCTTTTTTCAGAGAACACAACGATTAATTAATAATTAATTCATTTTTTATATTTCTACATTGATTTGCTATTCTCTAGTTTTTATCAATTTTTACTTAGCTAATGATTTATGGAAGTAAAGAAAAAATAATGTAGACTTAACTTAACAAATTCTTACTTATTTTTAAAGTATTTGAAATAGGACAAATAAATAATGGTATTTTAAACTTTTAATGCCTATTCGGCATTTCAAGGTACCAATCACAAACTTATTTTCTACCGAATTACACAGATTATAGTATCATATACATTTAATTTGAATATATTTCAATGAAATGTATTATTTATAGTGCAACAGCTTATATATGATGATTATTTTCACTATTTTCATCCATTTTCAAACTAATCATATTAAGTCATTTTGAAATTTTTAACAAATCAACTGATATTAATTTACACGACCTTTTCATCGAACGTTGAGTTGGGCGCAACGTGGATGTTCATCCTGGACGAATCATCGAAAGTGACAAGTGTAAATTGCATTGAGTTACATTTCTGTTCTGTTTTTTCTAGAGTGTACACTAAAAGTGAACGATGAACAATATTGTTTCAACTTTTGATGAAAGGCCCGTTTATGCCACCAATTTATCATTGTTTTTATAATATATTATGTAATATATTCTCCATGACTATATTATAATATACCTATTATATGTGTGTTTTTTCAAAGTATATTGATATGCATTATGCATATGCTGTGATTAATCATTAATCACAAGGGATTATCCATTATTCTGACAGCAATCGGTCAATGCTTTATACTATACAGCAATTTTCATATAGTTATAGTACGCCCATAGATATTTGAGCTACATTTATGTATTAATCATATGCCGTGTAGCTCATTTATATATAGGCATAATATAATTACATAATAGCGCTGTCAAAACTCGAACTTCTTTCGAACAGAATTGGATAGAATGCAGATTGTATAACTTCAGTTCTGTCATTTTGTGGATTATAAATTTAACACGTTTTTATATATTTTCCGCTAATTTAACAGTTTTCAAACCTACAAACAAAAATCAAATATAAATTTATTTATACACAAAGGTATTAAAAATTATCTAAATCCTTTTAGTGCTGATTCTTTTTTGTTAAACATTTTTAGGCTTTATTTCATGAGCCATAATGTTTGTGCGGTGCAACTAATATGATATGAGCTACAGTCTAAAATCTGATGTGTTGTTCTCACATAGTATGGGAAGCTTCAAATAAATAATCGAAAACTTCAGTACCCTAGAGTCGTGCATTTTACCATGTGTTCTTAAATACGCAAAATAAATGTAAATAATAATGGTAAATAGGCATAATTATAAAGTTGTATATTGAAATTTTAATTAAAATGTTTCTTAAATCTTTAATGAAACTATAGTTGTCAATGTTGTTAGGTCTCACTATTTACTATTTAAACCTTACATTCTGATCTGAGAAATAATTTTGCGCATGACATCTTTTACGATATCAGGGTTACCAATTATACACTTTTACGGTTTTTCATCCGGGATGAACATCCAAAGTGCCAACTGTAAATGGCCTTTTAGTTAGACATGTTTAGACAAGCGAATGGTAATCGATAAGCATGAAACTGGCCTTTTGGTTTTACCAGTGGCGTTCGTGAGGACGTTACCAACAATTAAATTGGGCGTTGTGAGCAACATTTTAAATTTTAAATTAATATATAAGAAACCACACGAGCGCACCAGAAATACAATTTATCTCTCAAAATCAAACAAATTTAATTCGATATTGAGCAATACGTTCAACAATTGCAAGAACGACAGCGATGCGTGCACTAGCGTTAAACTACGGAATCCATATAAAAATTTGAACTTGGAAAATTAATTATCTGCCAGTGTCATATAATGAATGTATCCCTATTTGTGCAAACAAATCGAACTAATTAATATTTGTCTGCAACAAATGTAAAAATGCAATTCTCCATAGCTATTTATTATGATTTAGACATATACAGATACGTGTTTTAAGGTATTTTTTCAGTGTACCTTGTAACAACATACCAAGCAATGGATGTGAGAATTACACAATATTTAATTATACTTACCTATTACATGATTGTTGTTGGAAATGGAATTGTGGTCAATGAAATAAATGCTGTGATGGGAAAGTAGTAGGAACCAATAAGCTAATATAGATAGGTATTTTTATCAAAGGAGCGATGAATTTCCTAGGCGGCAGTGTCGTCTGCGTAATTTTAGTAGGATGGTCGATGCTATGTAGGTAGAAGTTGAAGAGATCATCAGAGAATGGGGAACCCTGCGGGATCTCTGCCTTGTAATAGAAGATATGGGAGATTTCTATATTTACAGAAATTCTATTTGGGCCGTGGTTAAATGGAGGAACTAAAAGAACTGCTTATATATCATGTCAGTATGGTAGAATATAGCCAGGTATGCCAGAGGCAGTCGTTAGCTCCAAGCATGGATTGGATGGCACCTAGCATGATTTTTCCTGTGTTAATAAAAAGTCCAGATATCATTTCAAATTGGGAGGGAAGGATATGTTATTTGCGGAGCTCAAGGCTTTGAAATATGGGACGGTATGACTTAAAAAAATCTATATTCACATTAGTACTATATACGAATGCACGTATGGTAGCATAGCATAAGAGAACCCGTCAGTGCAATCTTTTTTGAATCGGAAGCAGATTTCAAATCAGGAAACACACCGTGTGACAGTTTAATAGTTATTCCCATAGATTTTACAAACAAATAAATATGTAATAATAAATGTACTTGTTAAACTCCAAAGCTTCTTTATTATATTATTAATCATTCTCATTAATTTAAGAGAAAATGTATACATATTAAAGATTTAATACGTTTGCCAATATTGTACGATTTACCGAAATCTGAATATGTACTGTAGAAGCAAGCATACTTGATATCTTTCAATGGGTATTTTTAATTAGAAATAGAACAATTAGTGGTTAAATCATGTTGACACGTTGACTATAACTACCTATTGACGATATCTGAGATTTCCGTAATGAACAAATTATATTCGAATTGGCTTTAACGTTTAATGCATTGTGTGGTGGTTTATATACCACATTCATTTTACAAATAGTTTTAGTATTACGGGTTTCTTATAATTTTTATTATAAACCACATACTTATCTTTAAACATTTATACTACGGAAACTTTATAGCTGGCTAATGAGGATAATGATTCATGGAAGTGAGGATGTTGCTTATTTATTACTATGACTACGACTATACCGCTTTCATCAATAATACTTATAACGTATAATTGCCATTCGCTTGTTTGTTGTTATAACGCAATTATTTGGAAGATGATTTTATTAGATTGCACTAGTGGGTGAGCGCCACATATCTCAAGATGTACTAATGAAACACTTCGCAATCACGGGTGTTTGTAATTCATAAGATATTCAAGCAGTGGGGACTGAAATAATCAAGCGCCCTCAGCTCATCTTAGCGACATATTCTGAAAAACCATTTGTTTAAGATTGTGTAATGGTTTTATACCCATGTAGTTTTTGAATTTTTATTGAAGCTTTTTTAATATTAATAGTAAACTGATTATTACAAATTATTATATAATTAATTTACATTTACATTAAATATTGATTAAATTTTAAATAAAATTAAAATGGCGGCTGTTTTATTTTTTGCTTATTTACTATTTTGCCTCTTCTCTCCATATGATAATTACAAGTACAATTAATAATAACTGCCATGAGATGTGAAATTTGCTGTTAAATTGTGAAACAAATGAAACAAGCTCATTTTTCAACTTTTAATATTTTTATTAATATTATTTTAAAATCTTAGATGAAAGAAACAAAAAAGCAGATAAAGGTGCTGTAACAACTACTATTAGAAGAATCAAATTATAAAAACAAATCATATGATTTATTAAATGATAGGAATACATATTTAGAAATTTAAAATGATCCAACATTTACTATAAAAAAAAATCAAATAATTTTGTAAATTTATTATAAAAAAAAATATATTATTGAAACAATTTACCTACATAAAATTCACAAAATTGACTTTCCACTTCGACCTGTAATTTCTTCAATAGGATCAACAACTTTGCAAAAATTCTAAATTCGGCTTTACCATCTAGAACAGAATATAATTTAAATTTTTTATTCTTTCTTTCTCTTTAGTTGAAAAACTAACAGGATTATATATAGCAACAAATTACAGTTTAATTTCATTAGATATTATTTCTTTATTTACTAATATTTCGTTAGAATTAGTTATAGTTGAAATAGAAGAAAAGTGGAATTATTTCTGAATTTTCTTTAATTGATAAACAAACGTTTTTTCTTATAATTAAATATTTATACACTAATTGTTATTTTATTTTTGATAAAAAAATATATAAATAAATTGTTGGTACACCACCGGTTCGTCCTTTAAGTCCAATTTTAGCAGAAATAGTTATGGATAAATTATTTGATACAATTTTCTTTAAATTGTTATTTATAAAAAAATACGTGGATAACATTATCTGTGCATGTCCAAGTAATAAAATAGAATATTTATTAAATAGATTTAATAGTTATAATCCAAAATTACAGTTTACTTTAGAATTAGAAAATAATAATTCAATACCATATTTAGATACATTAATTATAAAAGATTTTGACAATAAAATAATTTTTAATTGGTACCATATCATAAATCAACATTTTCAGGAATATACATACATTTTTATTTAAATCACCCATTTAAACAAAAAATAGATATTATTATTAATATGGAACAAAGAATTATAAAAATTAGTGATCCTAAATTTATTATTTTTTAAATAATGGCTATCCACATAAATTGTTAAATAAAATTATTATTAAATCAAATAATAATATTAATAATAATAATAACAATTTAGAACAACAATTAGAAAACAATACTAATTTTATATACAAAAAGATACCGATGCTTGGCCATGTACCTAATATTATTATACAATTATTAAAAACTTATGATCAACATTATAAAATACGATCTAAATACGATACATTCATATTTTTCTCGTTTGGAAGAACCTATACAAAATTTAATAAAAACTAATGTAATGTACAGCTTGTAACAATTGTTATATTAGACAAACCTGGCAGTAGTCAAAAAATCGTATAAATCAACACAAAAGCGATTGTAGAAATGGTAAAAATTCCAATGCATTATCTTTACATACTTATAATACAGATAATATTTTTAATTATGAAAATGTTAAGATATTAAATTCAACTCAAAATTATAAAAGTTTATTTTTGGAAATGAATTATGTGAAAAAAATATATTAACAACATTAATTTTTGGACAGAGGTAACTAACCTTAGTTGCATTTATTTCTACCTGTTTAGCTTATAATTAGTCATTAACTTTTATACACAACATTTATTTTATAATATGTAGTATGTAGTTGTTTAGTTTATTATTAGGCTTTTTAAAAACATTTAGTTAATGACATTGATATATTTATTTATTTATGTCCTGATGAAGCAACGAACACGTTTCGAAATATAAACAAGAAAAGGAAAGGAATACCTAAAATGTGTATTTAGTAAAATTTTGATTGATTCAATTAGCATCCTGGATGTAGTCATTATTAAATTTATATTTGGTTAATGATAAATGAATGTCAAACCGATTTTATAAATACATTTTTTGAACTTATTGCCTTGAAACTTTCATGTTTCATTAACTCTTCCACATATCCTGCATAGCCTTTTCATTTTATTCAATTAAAATTTTGATACATTTTCCTCAATTCGACACAAAAAACTGCAATATTTCTTTTGTAATTTTTACCAACCAGTAACTATTATTATCTATCATTTTCTAAGTACATTGGTAGTGATATTTTGCGCACTCAGGAGACAACCGGAAATCAGAATTTCCCAAAATATGATGATTTAATTTTACAAAAAATCGGGTAGAAAGGGAATAATTATGAATCATGATCATTACAATTTTCGTATTATAATAATAAATTGTGAATGATCTATTTACAATTTCATCCACGGTATTATTGATTTCCAATTTATAACCTATGAGTGAATTGTATAAGATCCCGCCAGTACAGCTGACCAAAATTGAGTTGACGTAAATTTAAATCCTCGCGCAGAAAAAGACGGGTGGAGGTTGTATACTTCGAAACAAAATCCAACGTCTAGATTTCCAGTCTTCGCTTTCAACTCACATAACGCTGTGACTACGAATGTACAATAACTCCGGACTGGTGCATATATTCCCGCGCAACTCCCTCATCATTTTTAAAAACTGACCGGCTTGAATCAACATTAAGAATTTTACTACTAATATTTATTTAAATCTTAAATTACAGTTTTTACTCGTTTTGCAATACAAGTCAAGATATATACCATATTTATACTTTTCTCCGTTTGTCCGTGATTACATAACGACCCGTAAACGGTTTCCAAAAATGTCTTCGGGTATTATATATTTCAAGTAAGTAAACTATCTAAACAGACAATAAAAGTTGTAGTTCAACTTTTAAATATATAATTATATTTTGCTTGGAAATCAATTGTCATTACAAATAAATTAAAAAGTCGATTTTGATTATATAATGTATGTCACTTGTCTGTGATATAAGTTAAGTATTTGTAAAAATATTTAACTTATATCACATTATCATTTAATAACTCTTAAACGCGTTGTATACTAGTGAAAATATGATGCAATATAGTACAAGCGGGAACATGCATAATAATGTACAAATTCTGTAAAAAAATATACTGACGAGTAATGTTTATAATTATAAATACAAATTATTCAGAAAAATTAAAACGTTGTAGAAGTATTTGTCAAATGAAAAATAAAGCAAAAATTGAATCAATGTGGCGAATTATAGTAATATGACGGATATATATATATATA
>JARJEC010036095.1:0-13812 GCA_030264575.1 Tachinus sp. AB-2021 | reverse complement strand
TGAAGTTTACGGTGCGTTTCTGTGGGTTTCGTGATGTTTTCGTTTATTTTCGTGCGTTTCGCAGCGCATAAGTGCTTTTCGGTATGTTTCAGTAGGTACGTTCCGATGCGTTTTGGACCGTTTCGGTGCGTTTCAGTGCACTTAGGTACATTTTGGTGCGTTTGTGTGTTGGTTTTCTGTTTTTGTGCATTTTTGAGCTTTTTTGTGTTTTGGGGAGTTTAGGCGCGTTTGGTGTATTTTTGTGCGTTTATGTGAGTTCCGGTGTCTTCTTGAGTATTCGTGCATTTTTGTGCGTTTTGGTGCGGTTTGCGGCGTTTCGGTGAATTTTGCGCTATTGCAATGCGTTTTGCAATATAACACGTTTCTTATTATTTTGTCATAGAAAGTTATTTTTTTAATAACTGACTTAAATTTCTTAAAAAACAAGTATTAAAAAAATAAATGTTATGTGTTACCACGTTTCATTATTTATAATTTTTCTAATAGAATTTTATGCATAATCAAGAATATTATTGCTAGACTTCAAAAGACCTTAAACTTTTAAATATAGAATAAGTTTCTTCAAATGTCAAACATTAATCCATTTGATTTCTTTATCTCATATTAATGTTATCATTGTCTAATACGCAAAAAAATATTGGACACATATAATATTTTTCATCATCAATAGTATAGTAATAGTAATAATAAGTTTATACTGAGGCACAAACGCTACAAGTGCGAGGTTTGAATCGTGGTTTTAATATAATTTGACGTGTATAGATGTCCGTAGTCTACACATCGCTGACAAGCATGCCGTTATATGTGTATCAATTGGTATCCCTAAATTAAAACTTACTTGGAAAATTCCTTTTTCAGATTAAAAGTTATAAAAATGTATTAAATAACCACAAAGTTAATGTTTATGATAAATATTTGACTTGAGAAAAAATCGAGTTGTAGAAGTTTGAATTAAAGAAGTTTCACTGTATATTAAAAGTTTGAACTATTTGTTACTGTTACTATGTAAACAAAATTGCAACAGCCGTAGGCTGCCTCTAAGAGAGTATTTTCTGAGGAGTGACCGTAAAGACTGACTTACTATAGCAATGTGTATTGTTGTAATGTTGTAATATCTATGTAAACAACGGTTGATAATATAACGTCCAATGCACACATAACAATTGGATTTTTTCGGAATATAACTTAATAACACAATATATTTTCATTAGGGGTTTCAGTGTCTAACTGTTAATGCAATTTCAGACGGGCCACTTGCTTTAGTTCGCTAGACTACCGTCCCTAAAAAACTTATTATTTTTATTATTCTTTGTTTTATAAATATACACAGTTTTTATTGGAGACAGAAACATTACAATTTAGTATAAACCAGAAATGTATTTAATATTGTTGTATATATTTGTATACGTTGAGATTATATTTGTATTTATGTTGCATGTTATGTGGTGTCTTCATTAAGAAAGTTTCTTACAATCCGACACGTGCTGAGTATAACTGCTTTGTTATATGTCGATGTATGCATACTGTGGTAGTTCTAAAGTCTTTAAATTGTCATGCAACTTGTTTGGTATTAGACCTGTGGCAGATATAATTATCGGTACGATAATTACTTTGTCCATCCTTCACAAGCCGTTTACTTCAATTGCAAGTTCTGTGTATTTTGTTATTTTCTGTCTATGTGTTTTGTAAGTTATAGGTATTGGGAACCGCACTGTCTATTAAGTACGTCATTTTGTTTAATTTGTCAATAAAAGTAATGTCCGATCTGTTATAAGAAACTGGTAAAAACCTTTTCCAAGCTAAATATATTAATTTATCATAACGAAATCGAGGTAAAGTCCCCCGATCTCAAATGCATGTAAAAGCTATCAATCTTAATTTTAAAATATTGTTGTGTCAGTGGTAATTGCGCAGTCCTAATATATTTTATGTGTCGCATTTTCTAAAATGATGTCTGGTGTGTGTTTGTAGTATTATTGTGTAATGACAATTAGTTTATGTTTGTATGCTAGTTTCTGATGCATGATATTGCCAACTTAATCGTGTCGGTGTTTATACTCACTTTGTGTGATAAGTGAACAAGTTGAAATGATATGTTGTATTAATTCCGGTTTTGTGTGGCACTTGCGGCAGTTGTTGTCGTGTAGTATACTGTCTCGTATTATGTATTTTTATGTAGTTCCTAGTGTGTATAACTTGATCCTTGATAGCAATCATAAATCCTTTCGTTTCAGGGCATAATACAGAAATTATGAGCAAGGCTTGCAACGCGTCTTTGTCGACATGTGTCTGATTAACTTCGTTAAGATATTTTCAATGTAAGGCTTTTTGCCTCCAAATCAAGTTATCATTGTGTTCCGTCTGTGTTTGTCTGTTTATGTTGTTGAGATCCAATGGTGTGTAGTTTTTGTCTGCAGCGTTGTGTAAAAGTGATGTTTCTTGTTTTGTAAAAAATAGTTTCGCAATTTATCAATAGTTATGTAAGTTTGTTATATCTATGAGACCACGTCCACCATCTTTACGTGGTAGTATAAGTTTTGGAACTGCTGATTTTGGATGATGATTTCGATGTTTAGTTAGTGTTGTGTTAATTTTAGTTTGTAGATGTTGTAAATGCTTTAAACAAACATTTTATTATTATTATTATATATTGTTATATGTTGCAAGTTTGTACATAGCATTAGAAAACTTAGAAACTTGACGTAACAATTTGTTTACTTTGTTTTACTGGTTATGCGTCCCACGTTTAATAAATGAAATTTACTTAGTATAATCTTTCAAATCAAATATAAATTTTAATATTATAAATTAAAATTACGCTACTTAATATTTTTATATTTTTATTTACCTGCACAGAAACAACTGTATTTTGATCGGCCGTTTTAAATTCATTAGTGATTGCATCACGATATGAATATAAGGAAACAATTTTATTTGAATGCTCATAGTCAATGTTTGTGACAAAACATGCAGATTTTAGCAAACATTTTTTCTCCAGGTCGATGTCCACGTGATTTTTATTTGTAGGACTTTCTGATAAATCCCACAGCGTCACGGTTCTAGAATATAAATAAAGAACTCGATTAGCATATTGAATCGATATAATGATTGTGGCAATGAAATTAATGTAGATTAGTTGAATCATATTTGTGTACGTACACGTGAATTAAAGTACTGTTCAATGATACTTTTTTAATAGATGTATATTGATTAGAATAAATTTCAGGGACATTCTTTTGACTACTATTAGTGAGTGAAATAATAAATTATAATTACCCATCTGCCATTCCACCAAATATTAATTTATTATTTTCTAGATTAAAGCATGCAGACGATATGTATCCATATACGCCAAATATATCTGCAGGTTCCGATGGGTTTTCAAGGTTCCAAATGCATCCTATGCTTTTTAAATAATAATCAAATATATCACCATGAACTTCAATAACTGGACTGTGTATTGTTAACACATTTACATTCTCAGAAAATGAAATATGAGTAACAGTTCTGTTCTGTAGAAACGTTGTGTTTAAAGGAATGTATCCTTTGCTAAATGGTAAATTCCTTTCATCAATTTCAATTTCTTTAGAATGAGTGTGGTTGTGTTTTTGCAATAGTGTCAAAATTAATTCTGTTGAACTTTTTAAAAATTGTTTTAAGTTATGTTCATTGTACTCTAACTCCATATTTTTGGCATCAAACTCATCATTACCGGATCCTAATAATTCCGACTTATATATATTTATATAATTATCAGTCTCATTTACTTTACTAAACTTAGTAGGAAATTGTGTCCATTTATTTGTGGTTTCTATACTATCAGTTTGTATTTCTTCTGATATAAAATCTTCGCCAGTTTGTGAAGAAATTTGTGAAGTGTTTCTGTTGCCGAACGATTTAATATATTTATCGTAACTTATAGGTGGAACGTCAAACAAAGTAAAGTTGCGTTGGTCAAGACGAATCATGCTCATCAAATCATCACCACGTTTATTTTTTTTACGTTTCACTTCTTCTTTTTGTCTTTTTTGCTTAGCTCCTAAAAAATTAACAAATTGTAAAGATTTTACTTCTTCAAAGCCTTCATCTGATAATGAAGCCATAGAACTGTGGTGTTCAACAATTTCATTTATGTTATCTAAAATTTGTTTATGTTTGCTCTCAGACATATCAAAATTTCCAGAATCTAATTTTCTTTCTTCATCCGCGGAATTTATACGTTTTGATGGGCTCTCTTCTAGTACTAAAAGATCTTCACTACTAGAAGAACTTGAAATTTCACCATTTGAATGCAAAGTGGATTCCAATGAGGTGTTTTCAGATGATTCATATTCTTCAAAATCAGAAGCATATGAATCAAAATCGTCTTCGTAATCATAATCTTGGTCATCTTTTTCTTTCTCGTCCGATATTTCAAAAATTTCATTTTTTATTAACTTAACGGAATCTTTAGGTATTCCCGGACCAGCAATATTTGCATTAACAATGCTACCTTTTCTCAAAGTTGCAGTTTTTGGACGTTCTAATGTACTAGTTGTACTACTATTTTCTGAAGAAATTTCATTATTTTTTGGTGATTTATATTGGGTGTCTGTTGCCAGTTTTGATTTATTTGAGTCGCTTGCTTTAACTTTATTCACGTTATTTACTGCACTTTGTTTGCTTTTACCGATGTTGGTCTTATGTTGATTAAGTAAAGATTTACTTTTGTCACTAATCGAATTTTTTTCTTGTGTAAGTCTGGTTCTGTTATTTGCCAATGATTTTTTCCTGTCGCTGATTATTGGCTTATGTTCTGTTTCACTCGTATTATTTGTATTAAGAGCGTTTGCATACATTTGTTTGCTTGGGAAAAATTGCGACTTACTAACTCTACTACTCGTAGGACTATTTGGAATATTTTTCTTAGAAACATTTTTGTTTACGGTTCTTGTTTTTGTAACTGTTGATTCCGGTGAAGGTTTGGGTGTAGATTTAATTGCTTTACCTAACCCAGGTACACGAACTTGAGAGCTTGGTTTTAATATTTTCTTATCAACCGGATCGTTTGTTTTTTTACTTCTATCTTTGCTCGGATCGCGATCACTATTTTTATCCTTGATGAGTTTACTGGCATTTTTAGTCGTTTTTTTGAGGACGACATCCTGAAAAATTAATTAATAGTTGCATTATAATTATTTTTATTTAATGTAATTTTTACTTACTTGTTTCCTTGTAGACATAGGACACGACTGTTAAAAGTTTGACATTTGTTGGTTCGTGTCAGACGTATATGTGGGTCGACAGCTATACCAACTAATACTAATGTAAACTCCCTGAAATAATCAATATAAAGGAGGAATAATTTTATGCAAGAGAGAGCACCTAAAAATAATCAATAGTTTCATAATACGTGACGTATCTATTAGAAACAACATACTCGTTGTTGTAATCTACATGCAATAAATAAATTACACTATTATAACTAAAAATATATTTATTTAAAAAAATATTTGTGTATATTTATTCACAAATATTTTTATGTATCAGTAATCAGAATTTATTTATATTTTAAATTAAATATAATGTATAATTTTAAATTAATAAAACCATTTGTTTTATATTTTATTAATATAATAACATTATTTGAACAGTAATGATATATTATGGTATAATATAATACCACATATCTATTACCAGATTCATATAAAAAAACACGCGGAACTGACTACAGTTTTCCAACACATAAGCTTATTATGTAGGCAATATGAAGTTCTGTATGAACACTTGTATGAACATGTTTAATCATTTATCGGAAGATATAAAAATGTCTCAAACATATTCTATTGTTAAGAAAAAGGTTATGATCATTTCTGTGCTTTGTAATTTAAAATTTAAAATTGTGTTTTGTCACTTATTTTTATGCATATTTTGTATACAGTATGTATGTAATAGTATGTTGTAAAATGGTATAATAGTAATAGTATTTATAAAATAAATGAATATTATCATTATTAATAGAATTATATCAAGCCGTACTATACTAATCTACATATCTTACTGATGCTAAGAAGCCCGGAACAAACTGTATCTTAGTAGAAAATGTGTATTTTTAAAATTTTAAATTTAAACTTAATTATCTACTTGTATAATATGTGGAAAGTGTAATTTTGTATAGAAAATAAATAATATACGTTTGTCAGATTTGAAAAACAAATTTAAATAGAACAATTAGCATTGTTTGAAAGGTACAGTATATTATATATATTATTGTCTACGGATTATATGAAGCCCAGCATTAGCAAAAAGAGTCAGCTAGTACTTTGAATATGATAAATGGCAGATATATTATCATATTGGCTTGTTTAATTTGAAATGAACTCAAGCAAAACATGAAAATTATGTAGATTTTTGCGCAACGACAATACTTGGATTTGTCTATACCGGAAAAACGTACAGATGTAGAATTGAGTTACTTACAATATGCAAATTTATTTAAAATTAAATTTCAATATTTTCCAAAGCCAACATATTATCTTATCTTAAATCTTATTTTAAAAACTTCAATAAGAATACAAGAATACTCCAAAATTTGAGCACAAGTTGTCGTCCATAATTTCAGTTAAAAAACCGGTTAAAAGACTATTTTCCACCATTTCAATCTTTACTTAAATTACGTTGTAACGCATAAAAACTTTGAATGTGGCCAGTTACTATTAAGATAGAGTAAAAATAATATTTAACAGATTGGATATACATGGAAACCTTTACATATAATTAATTTATACTTAAATGAATAATATGACAATAAAATTAAGTATTTTATTTATTGTAATAGACTGATGACATACGTGTTTGTAAATAAAAAATACACAATACAGTTTCTATTTCTGTTATTATTTGTACAGCGATATTTTGATGTATATATCTTGTTTCTGATTTTTTAAAATAAAATTACAAAACAATAAAATAATAAAATTAATAATCAAACATGGTATTAGTTGTTATATTATCATGAATCACTTATGTAGTGAACGTTACTATACTACTACTATTATTAAAAGTTATTTATTAAATTATTTTCGGTCTTATACGTTCGAAATTTTTGCAGATACATACGTTAGTAAGTTTGAATTTGTCAGCTGTAATATTATTTTGTTATAATAGATAGGTAGATAATGTTGCCAAACAATCGGGCTTCGCATAATCCGTGAAGTATAGTTTATGGTTGGCTCCAATAAACCGTGAAATATATTTTCTGTATATAGAGTTAAAACCGTGAATCCTCTGCAGTTAGATGTGATGAACTAAATGTATAAATTGCGATATATGACCGACATACGAGTCCTGGCAAAATTTTGTACAACACTTCAGAGTACCTTTATCTAGCATATCTTAACTTTCGCAAAGATAAATGTTAAACTTGCGATGCAAATGGCATCAGCAATAAGAACTGGTGTCAAAACAAAACAATTAAATAGCAAATAAATAAGCAAACTGATGTGCTGCTAAATAGTAGATTTTTAACAAGTAAAAGTCCCTTTAAAGCAGCTTTCACCGAAAATAATATTGAGGAAATATATTTGCATTTTTGGATGATTTAGAAAAATGTCAAGACCTCCGTGTTTTGATGGTATCATAATTACCATACCATTAATGGTACAAAAATACTTTGGTAAAATATCAAGACGATCCTGGGACCGATCGTGTTAATACATGGGGCGTATTATTTTTCACCCTGGTTAAAAGTAAACAGATGCCACTACATTTTATTTAAAATGGAATATTTTATATATTCTTTTTATTTGCAATTATTTTTATAATATTTAATAAAAAGACTTCTTTATCGCAATCTTTAAATTGCAGCGTCCGTCGCCATTCATGAAAAGCGAAAGTAAATAGATTGAAAAATATTCTTAACATAGAGAGCGCGTAGTGCGTTGCGTGTGTGTAGAATGATTCATGAGTTCATACTCATGAGTGTGACTTCGAATAAATAAACTCTTGTGGGAGGAGCGGGCATGCATCGCTGCCGGTAGGGGTACCAACGCACCATAAACGCTTTTGGTTGTTGTATGGTTGTTGTATTTGCTAAATACAAATATTGCCATCCCTGCGACATCTCTTAATCTAAACGAAAAATATCGTTTATATCCCATAAGGTTACCCTATAGTCTAGGTTATATATGAGGTTACCTAACTGTCTTTATCTGTGATACAATGTACGGTATATTAGAATATTGCAGGTTTTGTAGGATTGCAGCACTTGGTACGCTTTGTGCTGCAACTTCTCATTAATTTGAAACACACATTGGTTAAAGTACCAATCCAAATGACAAAAAATTTGTTAAAATTTAAAAGTAATTTATTTTAAACATGTTTTTTTTAAAAGTTATTTGGTGAATATGCGTGGACATGCTATATTACCGTGATAATAATGAACAAAATTATATTTTGGGCGGCTGGAGATATTCAGATTTTATTAATTAATTAAAAATTTAAAATTCACTAAATTAGTATAATTATATTTTGTGCAATTGTTTTAACTTTTTGTTTAAAATAAATAATTATTAAAATATTTTAATTATAAAGTTATACTGATCTCATCTGATAATTGTAAATCTGCAATTTTGAAGCTTTAATGATCTATATTACACCCTTCAAAACTAACTCAACGCCAAAAAAGCCCTATACTTGTTAAGTGGTCCACCCTGTATAGAGAAAAAGAAAAGTAAATGCATTTTGCTAAGGTTACGGAAAGATTAATTTATTATTATCACAGCTTCAAAATGGACTTTACATGACAATGACAATGTTATAATATTATATTTATTATTATATAAACAATTATATGGTGGAAGACATAATGACTTTTTGTAGAGGAACTTGCAATACATTTACCAATCTTCTTAACTACATTGTCATATTCATTGGACATAGTATATTTGGTGAATGGGACTTTTTTCAGTCTTGTGGTAGCATCATGAAACAAAACATTTGTATTGCCATCAAACATGCCAAACAGTGTAAAAGGTGATGTTACTGATTTAAAGTTCTTTCCAAATAGGTTATCCAATTGTTGAAAAACGTCCAAAGTATCTTTCTTCCACATCTCTGATTTATTTGATGATATCATAGCTTGTCCAATTGGAGCCCAGCTTAGATGATTTAGTTTAGAAGTTTGCTCGCCAAGAATTCTAAAGTGTTCTCTCCTCAATTTACCAACGGGTTCACGTGGGTCTACTAAAATGCAAATGTAATTTATAACAATATTACAATACGTTTGCATATATACCTCTAAAAAATTTATCTAATTCATTCTTAGACATAAAAGCTACATCGCCACCCCCTTTAGCTAAACATCGGATTGCACCATATTCTCCATCAAATAAATTATCCTGACATAGACTTTTAAGCGATTCTGGCATATGTTTAGGCAAATTTGGCGTACAACTTGAGTCAAAATATTGTGCAATACCTTCTTCAAAAGGACACATTTTGACTAAATTTTTACTGTATAATGTTTTTATGACACTATTCCATGAAATGCCATCGTATATTGGAAAACATGCTTTAGCTCCTTTCAAATCTTCTAGAGTTTTAAATTTTGAATCAGTTTTAACAATTGGAACTACAATATATTGTTCATTGTCCGGTACGGTTTCATAAAATAATGTTTCCAAATTATATGTACTAAAAACAAAAATGTTAAACAAGTTTTATAAATTAATCAAATACAAATTTACCTTCTTCCTTTGTTTATGTTGTCCGGATCAGTAATCACTAAATCAGCCGCATCATACTTTATAGCATCCATGCAATGAGTTGTGTTATCTGCTTTTAAACAATCTATATCTGGTTCTACACCGTATACAGCTGCAGCTTCACGTAACCAACCACACTTAGCATTTGCTATATTAGAAGTAGTACAAATCCGTATTGTTCGAGGTGGGTGACATCCTGTAAAACTATTTGCACTCAAAAATCCTTGTGCATTTGACAAAAAACTTTCAATTGGTTGAATTGGTTGTATTGGCACAATTTCCTGTTTGAAAGTTTGAATTAGATTTAATAAAGCTACTTTCCATGACTTTGTTTGTTCATATTGGTTGAGTGTATATATGAATGATTGAATTTCTGCTGCACGTTTTCTAAAATTGTTTAATTTAATATTATGTATTATTTTTATTTTGTATGGATATGCTTAATATTATTTTAAACATTGTTAAAATTAAAATTTTAATATTTTTACCTTTTTGCTGCAATTACAGGCCATGGTTTAACCACCCAAACACACGGTTTATTAGTACTGTTAACAGCAATTGTGGTATCATCTTGACATAAGTAACTAAATCCTTCAGGCGATAAAACTTTTGAACCAGGTGTTAATCCAAAATGAATTTTGACATCGTCTAATCTTGCCCAACTTATATCACCATATCCATCTGTTAAACAATACAAAGGACCACGGCGACCCCAATATTTATCGTTAATATTACATTTATCTGGAGAATTACACAATTCGCATAAATTTGGATATTTTCTTTCTAAAATTTTATTATCAAAAATGTTTTGTCAATATTAATAATTATTCCAACTTACTTAATTCGATATCTTGATTGGGATCATTTACCCATGGTCCAGCTTTACAAGCTGCTTTAAAAAATTTTGATGTTGAAAAAATTCGATTTTCTGTTAGTGTCATTGACGGATTACATGTTTGAGGCACAACCGATGCTTCTAAATACTGAAAGATAACAATTTTTAAATAAAATCCAGCAAATAGTCGATAAAGTGCTGTTATTTGATAACAATTATGTATGCCATAACAAATTAAATAAAAAGTTTAAAATCTAATTTCACATTAATACAATCGGCAAGAATCAGCTGCAGATAATAGTTTCGCTATTTATAACAGCTAATCAGTGCACCTTAATCATTTCCATTGCATTGAAGGAAAAGATAAAAAAACTAATATGCGTGTTTAAAGCCACCGTAATAATAATGTCAAAGTGAGTGGTTGTGTGCTCATCATGTAAACAATAAAGGTTACTAGATTTGCTATCTAGAAAACCAGCATAATTTATAACAACTAATGCTTTTTTTAATGCTTACATTTGCTAAAATGTTTGTCCAGTCCGTTTCATAGCCGTACCCAGGGTGACAAAAACTTTTACCTCTCAGATCATGTTTCGATTTAATTCTGGATTCATCACTTACTACAGCTACTACCTCGTATTCGTATTTTTCTAAAAAATAAATGTAAAAACAAGTAATTAATATTTAAATGATTTAATATTGTAACTAATTACCACTTTTTAAAATATACAAAAAAATTAAAAGTAAACAAAATAGGTATGTATTTTTTCCGGAAAAAAGTAAATTTATCTTTTACTTTTTTCCGAAACAAAATATGAACAAATATCAAACATTAAGCCACGACGTGCCGCGTTTAAAATTCAATCATTTTTGACTTTTGGGGCCCAAAGGATTGTGTATTTAAATTATAAAACTGAAGAAAATTGCATTCGTACACATATAAATAAAGGTATAAACTACTCTGCTATCGAATTAGTTTTTTTAGCTATCATTTTGCCTGCAATTGACATTTAAAAAACCCACATTTTTTCTTGTTGTTTAGGCACAAACAAAGGCAATTGTTGCAGGTAATCAAAAATCTAATCCGATAACCGAATAGATTAGTATTTTCTAAAAAATCCAAAATAAAATGAACTAAAAGACAAACTCACAATCATTTTAGAGCTACACCTCTGTTAAAGGCAATTTATTCTGTTTTTACTGCTGTAAAGTATTTCCAACTATATGAATTGCGTACAGAGCGTGTCTTAAAACAGTTCACGTATTCAGGAATATTTAAATCTCTTTAAGCACCAAAACAAGTAGCCCGGTAGATCATGTACCGCATCTCGGCATCTATCTCGTTAATTATAAAAAATAATTTAAAAAAAACAAATAAAAAATTAATTAAACAAAATTAAGAATAAAAAAAGATAAAATAATCAAAGTAATAGTTTATAAAAAATTAACCAAAAACCATAAATTAAATAAAAACTAAACAAAAGTATACAAAAATAATTAATAAAGAAGGAATACAAACTAAACTAAAAATTTAAAATAATCAAATTAAGCATAATATAAACAATTAAGCAAAAATATAATATACAATAAACAAAAGAACAAGTAAATATAAAAATGACGAAAGAAAAAACAAAATATCATAAAAATACAGAAAAACGACGAAAGAACAAACAAAATATGATAAAAATACAAAAAACTGACAAAAAAAACAAACAAAAAAATCGACAAAACAGAAAATATTAGACGTCTCAATGCGTAGTAAAACTTTTTCCCCCAATAATATATTTCTTCCATTAGTTCTTTACATTAAAAAGAATAATTTTAAATTCAATAAGATAAGTAGAATGTTGGCATGTGATGGTGGTGAATAGTGTACAAGAAAAGATGCGGTTGGTCTGTTTCCCACACTTGACTTGGCCCGATTTTATAAATTTTTTATTCATATTTTTGTATTTCGCGAGTTTTGACTGACATTAATCATGTGGGTTCTGTTTTCCTCATATGACCATCTCAAAAGCGCCTTCTATTGGTTTTTTATTTTCTCTTATAGGGATCTTTCCCTTCATTACTTCCATTTTTTCTTTTATCGTGAAGATGAGAGCAGTTTCATGTTGGTAAATTGAATTATATATTAGTAAATGAGTCACTTTCATTAATGATGAAATGAATTAATGGGCGCTCAAAACAATAATTATAGTTACTCAATCAATTAGTTGTTAATAAATGTAATCAATAATTGATACTGTTTAAAGCACGAACGAGCGATAGCTAAGTGCGTGTTTTAAATAGTATAGATTATTAATTGCCAATTAACACACAAATTAATTTTTTTTTGTTGGTCGCTTCTTAAAAATATTCAGAAAATCTAAATTAATTTGCTGACATAATTTCAAATCCTGACATAATCTACAATTATCAAAATAGCATTGACATTATACTTGACGTAAAATAATTTGTATGTGATTTAATCTGAAAACACTGCTTCTGGCCGTATTTGCTTCCAGAAAGTAGCTGTTTTGCAATTATTAGACCTGAAGGTGACAATTCCGTGCTGGAAAACATTTTCAGGCCGCAAAGTTGTAGTACAAAATTGCCAATGTCACTGTTCGGGAAAATTCAAGATTATATTGTCGTTTTATAAATTTTGATATAAGCTGCATCAATATAATAGATTGTCAACCTGATAATGTAAAATGACTAATAGTAATATAGAATTTGTTACCCAATAAATCACTACTGTTTTTTTTAAACACGTATACTTATAAAATATACTTATAAATTATTATAAGTAAATTGTATTTTATACTATGCTTAGTAGTCTGAACTGTAGTAGCCTAAAAATGTTGTGTACACCATGGTCGAAATACTCTTTCCTCACCTGCTTGCCTGGCTCGCTTCGCTCACTCGACTCACAACTTTCAGACTCGTCCAGCAAAGTAGCACTTTCTGACCTTGATATACAAATAATTATTTTAGGCTATATCTGAAAGTCAATGATTCTGGCCGCACTTACATCCAGAAAGTTGGCGTTTGCAGTTACTGTAACTGAAAGTGACAGTTCCCTACTGCAAAACACTTTCTGGCCGCAAATAGAAACCTGAATATGTTTGACATTACAAAATTGGCACTGTCGCCGTAGCTAAACAACACAAAAATCAATTAAATGTTAAATTGCATCCGCTTAAAAAATGTTGTGTTCACCACGGCCGAAATACTTCTCGCTAAGCTCGCTTC
>JARJEC010036079.1:0-18602 GCA_030264575.1 Tachinus sp. AB-2021 | reverse complement strand
TTTTTTAATGTAAATTTTGTAATGTTTTTTCACGTGAACCAATTTACATATAATTTACCTTAAATATATAATTTACGTTTATATTACGTATTATTAACATTTTTACGTGTATTTTGTAACATAAAATTGATATATTAAAACGTAAATTTTGTCTGTTTACTGTGCTGTTGTAGGACAAAACTGTCTACTTATAGTATAAGCTAAAGTTATAAGTCTTATATAGCTTTAGCTGTTGAAGTTTTATATAATGTTTTGTCATTATCGTTATCTTACATAAACATTTGAATAATTTAAAAATGATTTTATAAAATTTATATTTATAATTTAAAAAAATGAAATGGGGTATGCAAATTAAAAAAAAAAAACAAAATAGAACTCACAAGGCATACATAAATTCAGTTAATAGGTTTAAGGATTCGATTCATCATAAATATAATAAAAACAATTGAAATAGTATATAAATTTAGAAAATCAGAAATGTCATAACTATTTTATAGTGTGTAAAACGTAAAATTATTGTATAAACAAAATACCTCTATCCCCACTTACTTTTTAGTTCTATTGGCAACTTATTTTTGTTTATATTCCTACTAAAGTAACATTAAATATAAATAATCAGATAACGGCGATTGCCTACAATTTTAAATCTCTTGTGATAAGTAAACTAATTTTTACTTTTACTGTTCGTTGCATATGCGTTGCTGTATAAACACAATTTGTTTGAGTACACTATTAATAATCGTAATTTTAAAATTTTTCAAGATTCTAGCAATTATTTTCAAATATTCCCACTAAGTTTTTTTATTAGTACAGTTTTTCTGGCAAATGAGTAATTAATATATAATACAACTTTGTTAAAACATTATTATTCTATCTAATCTAATTTTTTAAAGCAAGTTTCTTGTGCAATAAATTGATAAAATTAAAAACTTGATAAGTAATTGCAGATTAGAAAAATATATATGCTTATGATGATTTACGTATTTACGATTACTTTAATTAATTCTTTAAATAAGAGTGGATTCAATTGATTACATGAGAGATCTTGCTAACACTACTTGTTTGGTGCAATTTATATTGTACATTAGTAAATAGCAATTGGGGGAGAGTTTGTATAGGTTCTTTAAACCTTATCTTATTATGTAATGTATGTGTGTTCAGTTATATTTCCATAAAATTGCCATTTCATGCAGATATAAATGTTGAACACAGAGAAAATCTTGACTTAGCAGTTTACTCAATGTTTACGCGGACATTTTTCGGTTAGATTCTTTTCTCGCAACCCCATGCCTATTATATTCCCGATTGAATATCGGGGTTATGTCCTTTTCTAGTAGACCTTCGACACCCTCCCTTCTTGTATCGATTCCATGGAAGCATCCAAACACCCAGCGACACGTTTCGCTTCCTTTCTCAAGGAAATCTTAATTTATCTAATTGCGTAAGACACTTCTATTTAAGTATATCTTAAGCGGCATCAATAAAATGTTACTTAGAAAATTAAATTTACATATAATTTCCTGATGTAAAAAATTAAATCATTGTCTTAATTACAGTCTACAATGCAATATTATGCAAATCATTGAAGTTTATGAAGTCGACTTAATTGTCAATCATTTAAAAAAAAGTAGAAATGCATAAGAGATGGAATTTTCACCCAATTAAACTATGTATATTTTATTCATAGCGTTTATCAACTTTTCTACTCTAATGAAGTATAAATAGACAATTTTCATATATAATTATAAAAAATTAATAACTTTCTTTTAAATATCCAATTTCAGAAATATTAACGTAGGTATCTTGAAATTGTAAATAAATGAAAGTGTTGCCAAAGCTGAGATGCATAAAATAAAATAGTTCTATATTATTTTCTTATAAAATTTTATTGTAAAATGGTTTCTTTTTGTAAATCTTATCTGTTTATCTAATCTGATTGCATAGTTGTAGTAATTGTTAATTAAATGTCACTTCCTATAAACGTATTTAAAATCATTGAAAATATATGTCCTTTTACTTTAACGAGAAAGCTGCTGACTGAATCCTATAAAAGCTAATTTGTTATTTTCAGAGTCAATGAAACCGAATTTTACGATTATTAATGTGCAACTGAACAAATAAAATAGTGTTACAGTTTGTTACTACAATGCTTTTAATTGATTACATACGAAACATAAAAATTTACAGAATAATAAACTTTAACTTTGATAGAGAATAAAATATTACAGTGCATATAAGTTTTTATAGTATAGATTGATTCAATTTATTTAAAATAAAAACGTTTCTGTGGAAATCAACACTTTTTTTCATTTTCATAGTTTTTTTCATCACATTTTGATCAAGATGGTAAAAATCATTTATGGCATTTCTGTAAATTGAATGTAGATTGTAAAATAAAATTTGGTTCTACAGAATTTAATAATATAAGTATTTGAAGTGACCGTTACTATGTGATAATCCATTCTTATGAAATAAAACAATTTACTATGTTTTTATCACGAATTTAACAATGTATTCGAGAAAATAGATTCGTGATAAAAACATAGTAATTTTTTTTATTTCAAAATTTAATAATAATAGTAAAACTTAATAAATGTGAACAAATTTATCTTTTAATAATGCGTAGATATGATGATCGTCAATATGTTTTCAAAGAAGTTTGTAGTTTATTTAATACTGTTTATAAAACATTGTAAAAACAGTATAATGGACAATTCAAAGATATAAAGCTACCTGTCAAGTGAAAGATAACCAAACTGGACGTCTACGAACAAAATTCTGACGTCCGTGAGTACCAATAAGAGGACAGAAGTAGACCGAAGTTAAATAATGCATTGAAAAAAATATGCAACAAAAAACTAAAATAAATACTAAATTGATATAAAAATTGATAACAAAAGTATTATAATGCCAAAAAAGCAATAAAAACAAAAAATCGTGTTAAATGCTTAATTAATCTTGTAACTACGTACTCATTTGGACAAATTACGTTGCTGTTATTTAATATTTAACACAATCCTTAGAAATCCGGTCTCAAATAATTGTAACACTTAATCAAATAACACAAACAAATTAGAGGGACAAATAGTTGATAAAATCCGTTTAAATCTACTTCAAATTGCAATATATTTTACTGATTGTTTATATCACTGAGAAATTATGTGTGTGCTGGTATTAAAAAATTCTTTGTAAAACGTTAAAAACTTGTAAAAAAATGTAGTGAGCTGTCAAAAAACATTTAAACATTTATAGTTTTATGAAGTGCTGACTTCAGAAGCAAGATTAAAGTTTAGGTTAGTTGTTAGAAAATATCCAATGTTTTTTAGTTTTATTTGGTTAATTGGTTGAAATAATTTTCAAATGGCTTTGGGACAAATTTCCGCCAGTCTGTGGTGGTTTGAGGATGTGTTGAAAGTTTGGGAGCGTTTACTTCATTGAGAGCGCGGCTTTTGGTTCCTACATTAATCCGCTAGTGTGTTTATGCCACAGAATTATAAACAATATATTGTCGGCTTAGTACGGAAACTGAGTAACTTCACATTTGGTTCAAAATGACATTTTGATTGACATCAAGTGTATAAATATCGAACAAATCAGTAGTAAACACAGTATCAACAAAAAAATTGTGAGTGTGCTTGGAGCACACACAATAGAAGTGAAACGTTTGATTAAATCGATTATTTAGAAAAGGAACGTGTCCTCCAATTTTTGGTTATTTGAAGATTATGCTGCTAAAGCAATTTTAAAACATGCGTGCTTATTACGAGCCTTTGTAGCAATGCAAAGAAATATTGTTGTCTCCCTTAAATAGCTACAATTTTTTAAATAACCGATTCAATTTTAATATAATATTTATACTGACTATTAAATGTCATATTTTTATCCGTTTTATTTATGCACAGCTACCCTGCTATTTATTACACTACGCCCTACGACCAATGCATACGGGGAATGCATGCATCCCCAGTTCCATTGACTGACTGCCTTTTACCCAACTTTCTATTATAATGTGTATATGAAAACAAATAAAAAATTTAATCAGTTTTTTGCTTCTCCTATAAAAAGTGTCTAAATAAGTCACTTTCCGTAGCAAGCCGACAATATCAAACTCAGTATTACTGTTTAATGCACAATCACATCTCATTTGTCTTTTGTTTTGACTCCACAAGCGCCAATCTAAGTTCAAATTTTATATATTCGGGCGATCTGCTGATCTATCTTAACAATCCACCTTGTTCCATTAGATACGGATAAAGATTATCTTTGTCTGGACGCCTGGTCACGTGAGTATCGAAGTTAACGAGCTGGCCAATGAACAGTGAAAAACGTACTCGGTGAATGAGACGCATATATAACGAGCGTTTATAGGCTAATGCTTCCAGAAAATGTCAATTTTAAACTCTCGAATAGCCAGGCGTCATTAAAAAATGTCTTAATTTCCATCAAGGTACAGGATTTTTGAACAAAATGTAGGAGTAACCACAATCTGTTTTGCTTTCTTATTTTAAGTGTTAATTTATTCGTATTATTTTATGTGATTTCTGTGATATTAGTTTTGGTTTTGATAGCGGAGTCCTTGGTCTGGTATCATCTGTGATTATATTTTTAAGTTTCTTTTATTTACGTTGCGTTTATGATTCACTGTCTTTTATAATTATTTTTACGATATTAACGTAGTATTATTTATTTAATGACAATAATTACTTTATAGTTAATGTAATAATAATAATAATAAAAAATAAAAATAAAAGCTTGATTGCGCTGCAAAAAATCTTTAATTAGGCCATGAGTTGACTAACATAATTTATATAATGTGGTAAGATGTAAAAATATGAGAAATGCAAACAAATGTTAAATACTGTAAAGTGCAGAAATATTTAAAAACGTCAAAAAATGTAGCAAAACTTTAACAAAAAAAAAACATACATAGCTTTGAAGATATCTAGGACATTCAAAAATTGTTATCACAAAATCTCAATCAGTAGAAAAACGTCAAATAACGTGAGTATTACTATGTAGGGATTGTCTATTAACATTTTTTGCTTCTAGTAGTAAAAACTATAAAACTTTTTTAATAATAAGGATTAGTCAAAGTGAATTTTAATAAGTAGTCATTACCAAAAGTAATTTTTTTTTCTGCTATATCTATCCGACAACACACAATGCGACTGGATGGTAAAAAAAGTGTAATATACTTTTAGTTTTATTAAATTTGTAGTTACTAAAACAATTAATTAATCATAAAAAAGTAATAAAAATGTTTTTTTATATATAAAAAGTTATTTAAATTCTAAATGTAATTGTTTAAAAGAATTGCACAAATATTATGAGTTTACATACCTTGCACTGGTACACTATATATTCACTAATTTTATTATTTTCTGTGCTATCTTCCATGATAATTTGACTCCCTGAATATTATATACTAACGTATTCTACTCCCCTAACTACAGGAGAAGGTAAAATTGCTGCACAAATGACGCTATGCACGTCTAATAACTGAGATCAACTCGTACATGATATACAAAGTCATTACAAATAATATCATTACACAAGCACAAATTTGGTTAGATATATTTAGGTTTGATAACAATTCTGTGATGTAATAAACTAAATATCAATTCTACGGTTAGTATTTCATTGTACATGAATTACGATATTAAAGTATAAATTTGATAAAATATTAAAATTACAATATTAAAATATTTATAATGTTATATTTATATTGTAGTGCCAAAAATAAAGAACTGTACAGAATATTGCAAAGCAGTGTATTTCAACTAAGAAAAAATTAAGAACTTAAACATAATTATAATGAAAAAATATGAAACCTTTTTATCAGGAAAAGCTTCGGTGAATTGATTAACCGTATAATAATTTTGGATGAACGCGGTAGCCGGACAACTCAAAAACGAGTCCGGCTTCAGTATGAATCTGAAGTACATTTTTTGTACGTGTAGCATACATAACATTTTATGCAATTAAAAACATCAATTAAACGTAAAACTAAATTTTAAAAATTTAGAAGTTATATACTGTCGTAATGACATTTTAACTATCAGTCATAACCATAAACATTGAATTTTGTTATGGAACACTCTCGGAAATTGATTTATTAAAATTATTAATAAATATTATTACTAATTATTTTATTTATTTATCATAACTGTTGTTGATAGTAGTCTTATATCTTACGACCATCATGTCCCAAAATAATTTTTTTGGACAAATACCATAAAGTCCGTTGCCTAACAACCACAGTGAAAAGTAATCATATGCTATCAAGATAAATTTTACGTCTCTAAATCAAACCGAAAAATGTCTCTTATGACATAATCGGATAACTAGTTATTTGTATATCAAGGCCAGAACGTAGTACTTTGCTGGACGAATCTGAAAGTTTGAATATTTTGGTAGTGGTGTAAACAACATTCTTTAGGAAACTATAGTTAAGCCTACTAAGCATAGTATAAAATACAATTTATATATATAATAATTTATAAGTATATTTATAGGTGTTTGAAAAAATACCTCTAGTGATTTATTGAGTAACGAATTTAACACTGCGGTTTTTGCCTATTTGTTCAAAGCGGGTGGAGTAGAATCAAATTCTATATCACTATTAGACATGTATATGATTAGGTTGACAACCAATTAAATTAATGCAGCTTATATAAAATTTATATAACGACAATATAACCTTGCATTTTTTCTGAACAACAGTGAGATTGACAATTTTGTACTGCAACTTTGCGGCCAGAAAGTGTTTTGCTGTACAGAATTGTCATCTTCACACAAATATTTTCATAAAACAAGCAGATTACGGTAAATTAATATACAGGTACTTCTACCAGGAAATGGCAAATATTTTCAATGTAAATAATACTTGTATTATGTGGAAAGTTTTGAACTAGCAGTGCTTTTATCCATGCTATATTATACATTTTGTCAATGGTTTCTGCAAACCATGATTTAAATCCTTCAACTATTAATGCTAATTTCTTTTCCCCATAATTTTTTTTAAGAAATTATAAACATCCTAATAACCACGTGCGGGCCGATGAAAATGCGCATGCGGTACTTGAAGATCATTTTCAACATTAATTAGTATAGTATTAAACGTCTGGGTTGGAAATATGGATGACTATCGTATTGGACCAGTAAGATATATCAACATTTTTGGAAGAATTACAACCTAGGCACCAGGAGAACGAACATTGTAATGCTGTTTATGACTATGGTGCACCAGCTCATTTTAGTTTATAGCCTGCGCGATCGCCTGTCTTAAATTAAATTTAAAAGAAACTTTGATTTCCAATAAAAAATTTAATAAAATTAGTATAAATAAATGTTTCTTAGATTTTTGTAATCATTAGTGTACACTACTGCAGTAGAAAATGTAAAGAATTTGAGAAATGAAACAATGAATGATGTAATATAATAAAAAACAAAGGCAATAATTTTCCAGAATTTGGCAGTCAATAAGGAGAAAATTGGATGAATGCATCATAGCTAGGTAGTCATTTTTAGCAGTATTTTGTTTTTTATTTATTAGAAATCTTGAAAGTAATAAATGTTGTTTTTAATCTTGCTTTGAATTATCGATTTTTGAAAAATTGTCTAATGTACCTATAATTATTATTAGTATTATTATTCTTAAAATGATCCAAGAATAACTTTCTTAATTGGTACATCCTGTTTAGTATACATTGTATACATCCCGTATATAGCTTTCCTTTATTCAAATTTATAAAGTCAAAATGAAAGAAATCCCAAATCACAAATTATTTAAAAAATTAAAATGAGTTAACTCACAAACCATTTCAACAGAATCATAAGTCATTTTTAAAATCAAAATGATTATAACCTTCTATTCTATCTTTTAAAATCCAAAGAAAGTAAAAACATGTCTATAAAGCAAAAACAGTAAAACGGGAATCAACTGAATTTTGTAGAACAATTTAAAATCAATCGTTTAAATAACTTAAAATTATTGATTTAAATGATCTAATTTGATTTAACTTAAGAGACAACCAATAAATATCAATATAATTTAAATTACAAATCACTTTTAGAAAAAATTATATAAATCACAAGTCTTAAGTCATTGCTAATATTTCTGATTAAATCAAATATAATGAATCAATTAAAAAATTGACCTAAGTATTTATAAATCTGTTCTGGTAATTTCGAAACAACTAAGATTTAATTTATAAGTTATTTATAAAATCTTTTCTAACAAACCGACAAAACAGTAACAATAAACAGCAGCAAGTCATGTTAAAAGTAACAACATAGCAACTGAATTGTGTTTTTTCTGTCCCCATTGGAAGTGGTAACATCAAAAGGTTTTGGGTTTCTCAACTCAGTCTGTTTGGTGGAAACGGGCAAATTGTGTTTTTGTTTTCAGTTGATATTCGTTTATTATTTGTATTGATTGGTAAGTAAATGTTGGACCAGTCGAAACTGACTGCAAATCAAAACAAACAAAACAAAAGTCTGTCAGCTTTTTTTGGAAATATGAGTTTGAGTTTTTGTTTCTGTTTTTAAGTTTAAAACACATAAAAACATTAACTCGACTAATTGGTTTGATGAAGATCCGTCAGTCTGTATACTTTTCATTTATATAAATTTTGCAATTTGTTTATTGTTTCAATAATATATGTATGCATATTTAGCGGTTATTTTTTTTTAATTTTTTGTTTCAAGTTTGACATAGAATAAGACGTTTCATTTTTCCACCTAACGTTTTAAATAAAATTATTTTTGTTCAGTGTTCAGCTGCGTTATTGTAAAAAAAGTAATTAAAATAGTTTCAATAAAACAACACCAAGTGTGATGTGCATTTTAATTTGACTCTCACAGATAAAGGAAAACAAATGACATGTTTCTATTATATTAAACTTTCTTTACGCTAATCTTTGTAGCAAATAGTGAACAATCACCATGCCCTTTTAACTTGAAAGGTTTTCAGTGCATGTGATATAATAATCTACAATTTTGTTAATGTATCTGACATACTAATTATTGTATTTTTTACAGAACACATAATATGAAATGAATTATTTACGTATAAATGAAACAAATATATTAATACAATGCAAATTTATTATTCAATATCGAAATAATAAAAAATTATTTATAAATGCGTACTTTTAGATCTTGTTTATTCAACGGTGAAGAATGTTTGGAATTTTAATATAGAGAGTAATTATAAAAGTGTATGGTGATTGTGATTAGATACAACAATTAAAATATAATAAAATTAATCACCATTATTATAACACAAATCACGTTATTGTTTATTTTATCATATGTGTCTGTTTTTGTATTAGCATACGGCTAAAAAAATTAAAAAAAAAACAAGTTAGCTCACCTTGAAGTAATATGCATATGTGTCATTGTCTGATGAACAAGCTACAACTACAACAAACTTCTGCAGCTGTCGTGTAGTGCTTTGAATGCGTATATCGTTTTATAGATTCTAATTGATTATTTTTATTTAAAATTGAAGAACACAGTACTATTATTATACATAATTTTTTAAATGATATAAAAAGTTGTTAACATTTGAATTAAGTTAATGCGTATCTAATCGGTAACAGCAAGATAAATATTTATTTATATTATATTTATTAAAAATAGTAAGTATTTCATGCATACACATTTTTTGTCGAAGGTAAATTACTAAGTTACATTACTTACCACAAGACTTTCAGTAAATAAAATTGTTCTATAACAAAAGTAATGTGTATGCACCAGTTCAAGAATAGATTATAAGTTGTAACTATATTTCATTTTATAGCTTAACTATTACTATTGATACAAATTCAAATATTTAAAATGCTCAAACGTCTAAATATCTGGGTCTAATTTTTTCGGTATTGAAAATAAGCATAGTTAAAAAAGTTTTTTTTCGTTTTATCACGTAAAAGACATTTGTCATGAGCTATTATAATTTTGAAATTAAATTTATTATACAATTGGTTAAAAGATTTTCGTCTGTGGAAAACCCTTTTCTTGTCTAATGGCGGTATAAAAATGCAACTATTTTAATATTAAATCAATAATATAAATAAAAATTAACTTTTATATATTATTAAAAATGTAAAACTTATTAATAATTATTATTGTTTTATACTTTATTCACACTAATTACTATGTACTAAACCTATTAATATTTTACACATTTTAAAACAAAGGGAAAATTGTTTTATTTATTATTTTTATTCATGAATATAAAATAAATATCTAAATTTTATAACATATTTCCTTTGAAACTGATGATAAGTAAATCACACGTGTACATGTACATGTTCACTATTATGTTCATGTTTATTTTACACGTATTTTGTTTGAACCCCATCTGAATAATAATTTGTAAATGATAGAACCAAATAGATCAATACGTTTAATTTGTAGAGAATGGAATGTTAATTAATTAATTAACATGCATAACTACATCATTTTGGTCGTTATACAGTTAATTTGTAAACTACCAATGCAATCATGTTGTAACGATAGGTAGTGATTTGATTAACAAATTTAATCACATGGAATATACCTGGACAAAGTAAAAAATGTATATGTGCAAATTAAATAAAAATGAAAAAAAAACTACTTTATAATAAAATGTACTTTTAATAAAATAGATTTTCATTTCATCATATTCACCCAAGCCATCAAGTTTTATTATTATTAAATAAATAGTTGTTCTAAATTGGTTTATTAAATTATGAACATTCTTAAAACAAAATGTAAGGAATTGTAAAGTTTGAAACTTCTTTACAAATTTAAGAATTACTTTTCCAACATTCATTAGCTTAACGTATAACACCAGCACTGGCGTGTTAATGTCAGACTTTTCATAATATTGCTCAGTTGTGGGTATGGATTTTTCATTTTAAATTGAATAATTAGCCATGTTTAATGCAATAAGTTTTCTCTAACTAACATTAAAACATATTATAATTTTACTACAGCAATTTGAAAAAGTGTTAAAGACTCCCTCTTTAATACTTTCCAAAAAATATTCCATTTGGTTCAATTATTCATAATTTTATGTTTACTAAATATATGAATAATGGTTAATTTAATTTATAATTAACTACATATTTTCCAATCTGCGATTTTATAAAATATTTAAATAGCTGCAAAGGAAACATTTTGTTAAAACAAATAAACTTGTTACGTTAAGATATGTTTGGCGGAAGCAAACACATGTTACATATTAAATCGATATATTACATTTAGAACACTATTAAATTTAATAGTTTTAATTTTGTAAAAACCATATACTGTGTGTAGAAACTCAGTTCAATGCTGGTTTAATTTATAGTACTTGATCTTAATTAAATACATATATGAATTCGAATTAAGCATAATGTAAAAAGTAATTATTTGCTAAAACTGATTTAATGACCTACAATATAGATTTATGTATGCTTAGTAAAAAATTTACGTGATGGTAAACTATTTAAATTAATTCTTACTGTCTGGTAAAATTAAGTTTTCAGCTTTATTTGAAGTGTTATAGATAGCAATACTTATTGAATGGTAATTGTTAACACTGTAAGACTTTAAAAACCATTTTGAGGAATTTTGTTTATTTAATTTTGAAGTAATAACTTTACTAAGTATGAGTCCGAAAACGTAAACCAATTAAGGAGAATGGGTGGGAATACAGACACTGACGAATGGGTAATGAGTTGAATTGGGTACGCGTGCATTCCCAGGATGGTTGTGCATAAATAAAAAATATGACATTGACGTTGACATTTAATTTTCAACAGTAATAATATAAGTGCATTTCAAATTAGCGATAACATGATGGTGCAAGTTTGACAATATAAGTCGTATTGCTTGGCAAAAGCCCGAGTCGCGTGCGGCGAGGGGTATTTCCTAAAGAATTGCGACTTATATTGTTAAAAGAGTGGCATCATGTTATCGCTAATTTCAAATACACGAATATTATTTTCTAGACTATATGCCAAGAAATAATATTAAATAAGGAACAATTTATTTGTTATAATAATTATTATTTATGGTATATAATTACATGCAAACTAGAAACATACACAAATCTATTTATTTGACTGTTATGGTTACGTTACTGATTTAAAAGCAATGGAATACCGAAATATCATCTATACTACTTTCATAATCTTTAATTATGAAGCGAAACAGAGCGTATACTACTCAGAGTAAGGAACCTTGTTATCGCGAAACATGCTAAAATAATGAATTTCTATTAGTTAACTAACTTACGCGGAATATAGTCAGTGTAATTATATTATAATATAATTATAGGTTTTACTTCTACTGTGTGTATTCCATGCACACTATTATATACTTTGAATATTTTGGTAATAGCAATTCCTGGATTTCATAGTCAATTTCAAAAAAATGTTGTTTAGATCTGAAGGTGAGACGTGTTTTGAAGGCCGTTTAGTACAATTTAACTTCATTACGTCAGGTTTTTGTCAAGAGAAATGTGCACCCATAACAACTCTATAACATTATACATTCAACCCCAAACTTTCTAAACCAACCACCATATAACAAGAAGATGCACTATGCTGCGGATGCTTGTAGAGCAAGAAGAGATTTTGCAGCATCTGTTTTGCGATTGCGATGCATACAACATACAATGCACAGTTTATTTTAACTTTGACAAACATATGTTTACCTAAAAAAGCTAAAGATAATTCTCTACCAAAAGTTCCTGGGCTTCATAGAAGAAATAGAACTGCTAAAGGTGTAAGACGTCAGAGGTGCATAATAGGATCAACATGACCGTAGTGCAAGGACGATTTAGAAACTACCTCATGGAAAGAAAGGGTTTAATTGAATTGCGGATTTGGCTGCATTATTTATAAAAATATGTAACATTATTTATGAAAAACAACGTCAACAAATAAGTCGTCACTACAAGCAAGACAATAAATAAACTATATTTTGAGTGTGTAGCACAACTTTGTTTAATATTTCAGCTAAAATTTGCAATTTTTCTTTATTTAACTCTTCCTACAATGTCCATAAACAATAACTATAGACTTTACTTTTGAAGTATTCAAACAGGAAAAAGTATGGTGCTCTCACATCAAGGAAATAAGGTGTACCCTGAATATAAAAAGTTTTAGAAAGTAAATAAAATATTAAATTTTCTTATTTATTCATTTTATTTTTATTAAAATACACAGTATGGTAATAAGGCCAGTAAAGCTTATTTTTTTAGTTTTTAGCATTGCAAATGATGATTTAAATGAGATGCTAAGGCTATAACTAAATGAACCAATCGAGGAACCAAAAATATAGGTAGGTAAAACGACAATTATTCACAAATGTCTTAGATACGAAAATAAATAAATTACATTAAGATATTTTGCAATGCAACTGATAAAAAAGATTGAAGAGTTTGACTCTTTTTGACTTTACAGAACTTATAACACCAAATAAATAAACCATTAACAAAATAAAGAAGAAAAAAGAAAAGAACGGAAGGAGTAAGGGCCTGGTGGCAGCATGCGTTGCAGCAGCTAGAGTGTGCAAATGTTTTGCAAGGTTGAAACCAGCCCACATCAAAATTAATGCCGTATTTAAGTCTAAGATGACAAGTATAGTTAACATCAGCACTTGTGCAAAGAAGAAAACTGTAAGATGTCATACGCAAGTCATACTCAAGAACCACTTATTGAAGCTAACCTGACTACACCCTAACAAAGAAAAAAAAGTTTTATTAAAAAACTTATTTATACTGTAATTGCTAAATTTATAGTAAACGATATAACAAACTCGGAAATACATTTTAACAATAATTAATTGTCATCATATTTGAAACAAACGTTTAATTAAAATTTATTTTAATTTAATTATAATTAAAATTTGTTTGTATTATTTTACAAAATACCACCACATATTAATGCTTTGTTATTGGATCAGGAAATATTGCATACAAGAATCAAAACATATGTATTGATTATGATAATATGCACATTTACAATGTTAGGACTTCAACTTATAGGAAAGAAGACGCTATTCCATATGCATTTTATTGAGATGAATTATCCCATTCTCTAACATCTCTTTTCTTTTCATTGTTTGCCCCAACTATATAACTTAATAATTAAACCAATAGTAATAAATTACATTGTTTCTTGATACAATTTAGTAACGGAAACGTTAGGCATAACATTGTCCATCCTGTTCCATCCTGACTTATCACAATAGCAAATAGGTAGCACGGTGGATGACTATAGTTGCATATGTGCTGGGTGCAGACACGGCGCACATGAAGAGCACTGCAATGCGCGGAATCTGGGAAGCTGGGCGGGTGCGATTAGAAAGTCTCTCGTCGATTCAAGCCTGTGCGCAGTTCAGTCGGTTTCGCGTTTTTGTGGTGTAGTGTATGTGTTAATTTTGCTATTGAATCTAAGACTGAATAACGTGATTATTTTGACTTTCGAATTTCTGCGGTTTTAATCAAGTGCATCAATGAAATTGTCAGAACCAAACCTGACCATCATAGGTAATTAACACATTATAATTTGTTACTTTTATAAAAGTTTGTTAAAATTAAAAATTTTTTTTTTGTTATAATCGTAATAATTGAATTGTATGCAATTTTTTATAGTACTTTATTTAAAGTTTCAAAAGTTTTAAATGATTTTTTAAACAAAGCATGCTGAAAAAAGTAATGTTATTTATGCGCAAATTGTGGTAGATAAGAGATCTTGTGCACACAAGTTTCTTCCTCAATGCCTTGCTAAAAAGTTGGTTCGTTCCTTTGCGATATATGAAACTTTTAAAATTATTTATTCATCTTTTAAAGGATGCCAACAATATTTATAAATTATACATTTATGTATTATAAAGTTAGTACTTTTCTTAAATCTGCGTAATATTGTTTCAAGGTCTCAAGAATGTCAGTTGAATGCTAAAAGTGCTATTATGAATATTTAAATTGCTTAAAAATAGAATTACCCAACTTGTAGAGACGTGTATCAGAAGTCACAATATTGCACCCCAAGGGACTATTAATTACAAATTCCCATGAACATTGTATGCTTTGGTTATCTATGCATTACAACTAACCTAAATTGTACACAAGTTATAAAACATGTAGTTTAATTAACACGTTTATGTTTATTGGTTATGTATATTTATATAAATTAATGCATAAAAATTTAATAAACCATTTATAAAATTAATGTATTCAAATTATATTTTATCGTTACATTTTAGCATTTAGCAATTACGAAATGTAAGAAATTATAAAAACTAAAACATAACAGAATCGCTTAAACAACCATTAGCATATATTTTATGATGGAAGGAAGTTTAAATAGGGATTAGTTTCTCTAACTATTCTACGGAAGGAACTTCTGGCCATCCTTCAACTTGATACAAATTTGCCTGTAATTATATTCTCAAAATAAATTATTTCCGCATATGATTTTCAAAACAATACTGGGCGATAATTAAAATTTGCAAGCATGCGAAATTCCATCTCTCTAATTTTTACATTAATGTAATTAGTTAATCAACATGCTAAGAAATGTTCCTGAAAACATTAAATTGAATTAAATCAAAAGGTAGCAATTATTACGTTATTGAAAGAAGCGACTTTTCTTTAAATTTTATATATAAAAAAAGGTTTATCGCAAATGAATAAAAGTTTAAATATGACTTTCTAGTATGAAAGCATCGCTCGAAGGCAAATCATGAAAGAACATAAAAAGTTATATCCTTTTATTTGGTGCATACCATTTTCTTAAAAACTCAGTATTAAATCTCTCCGTTCAAAAATAAGTTATAATAATCTGAGAATTCCTTTTTTTTTCTTTGAGATTAAATTATTAAAGAAAATTCAATCAATATTGATGGAGATTTTGATAGAATATATTATATAACACAGTATTATCAATTTGATATTTTCAGCATACAATATCTGCATATTGTATTATGCTTACTGATGCATCTTCCTATTCATGCTGTTCTCAGTTGCCAATACGGTAATTACCTTCAATAATTATTAAGGCAACGATCCTGATATCAAGCAACAGTTATTGCAACTAAACCGAGGTAATTTATTTAATACATACTAGATATGACATCTGTGCCCATTTAATTTGATTTGTTTAGCTGCTAAAGCGGTTTAATTGTTTGGACACAATTAACTTAATATTTTATATTCAATTTTAATGTAATTATTATGTTAAAAACTAATCAAGATTTAGATTTAAATTAACGTTTGGTTGAATATATTAGATTCTTTTGGGGGTGTTATATATGTTATATAAGGATATTTTTATTTTACTCTGAATCAAAATATGTAAAAAATTACAGGGTGTTCTATTTAAAATAACGATGATGCACATTGTTACTCTAAGCAGGTTAAATGTATTTACAAACTGATAACATCAAAAGATAGCTTATTTCTTACCATTTAAAAACATATATAGTTTGTTGGGTCTAAAATTTAAAATAACATAGCTTCCGTCGTTTTTCTAGGAAACACCCTGTATTCACTAGCCAATTTATAAATTATCAAAATGTTTAAGCAAATCAATGAAATTTAACCGCCGGGGTGACATATCTATTACGGCCGTTGTCAAATGTTTGCAAAAGTTACGCACGGTTAGCACTGGGATGGGTGACCGCATAGCTTCGCCTACCATTTACCATTGGGAACCATTAATAGCACACAAGAGTGACAAGCCATAACTCAACATACAGATACCTACATGAACACGGCTAAAGGACCTCGAGGCCGATGGCCAATTGGGTAAAAATTTAACAAAGACACTACTACTCAATGAAATTATACAACTGCAATTCTAAATTTAGCATAACTTTAAATTTAAAAATATCTATCAAATTAAATTAGAATTGAAAGAAAATGGAATAATATTTTTCAAATGAAAGTTTATAGCAAGATGTGAGTTCTAAAAAACTGAGACCAACCAATTTTTTTTATATATAATGACAGTGATATTAACATATCTACAGTAGTTTGCAATATAAAAATACTATTCATATGAAAATAGCAAGAATTTGCAATGAATATTATAATGATATAAATTAATTCTAAAAAATCAAACAACAAAGCATCAAGTGATAGTAGATGTTTTAAACTCTGCCAAAACAGATTTAATATCTTATTTGATTTTAGTTTTGGTGAATGTGAATATTATTTAACTGAAACCAGTAAGCCCGATGTATTATGCTTTCATCCACAATTAAAAAAAAACAATACATATATGTTTTTTAATGCCGCTAAAATAACAAATCCAATTAATCAAGATGTAAATAAATAAAACTACATCTTACGGAAATCATATTTTAATCACATTTGGCAATTATAAGAAAGATGTGACAAGACCAGAGTCCGCAATAAGATATTAGATTCCTAACTTGCTTTGCTTAATATGCAATAAGCTATTTATAATTTATATATTCGAATTGTACAAGCCGACAGTGATATGCAATTTATGTTCAAAAGAATTTAATCATATCTTTCTACAAATATGGAAATAGTTTGAAACTTTAGTAATATCACTGACAATTTATATTTCTACGAAAGCTAAATGTGCGTACTTAGAAATGCAATCACAGAACAGGGGACAAGTCCTTTGGGATACTTGCGGCCCCTTCTTAAGATCCTAAAGCTAAGAAAATAAATGTACTTAAATCTAATGTCAATTTATGCTGCAAATTTACAACCCTATTACACGAAGTTATGCAAAGCATAATATAATATATTATAATTTTTTTGCTAATTTAAAATAATGCAATAGGAATTGCATTTACAAAAGTATTAATACTAGTAGAACTGTTGTTATAATATAGTAATTTGTTATTACTAATGGATGTTTATTATAATTATTATTAACGTAACTAATTTAAGAGGGATGTGTCAGTCTTTTGGTTTAAAATTGTCAGCAACGGACTGCACCGTTATCGAGATTTGTAAAGAAAAACTAATATAAAGTCAAATGAAAATTTCAAAGTGCGATTTCTCCGATTCATAACCACGACATCTTTAAACTTTTATCAGTCACGGGAGTTTCGAATGGAATGGTGTGGCGGCGCGCTCTAACTCCAATGAAGTAACCAAAAAAATACAAACAATACTCAAATCACATAAATAGTCCTCATTCATTCACTTTACTCCATTGTTGTGCTATAATGCCATTTGGCTGATGTTGGCGGTATTCTTAACCTATTCATTTTTCTAGCGTACTCTAAATGTATCTGATCTTGTCGCTCATGCATTTAGGGAATTGAAAACATTCAAATCTGGTTTTATTACTCAAAACAATATTTAAGGCGATTTTTTGCGATGTACCATAAGTAAGTAAAGTGGTTACGATAGTTATTATTTTACTGCGTTTTTGTTGTGTTTGAGTGAACGTAATTTTTATAATTATCAAAATATTAACAAAAATAATTGTTAGGACCTCACACACTACTTCTACTCTTCGAGGTCCTTCAGCCGTGCATGTGTGTGTGCGTGTGTGTGTGTGTGTGTGTGAGTGTGGGTGTGGGTGTGGGTGTGGGTGTGGGTGTGGGTGTGGGTGTGGGTGTGGGTGTGGGTGTGG
>JARJEC010036058.1:0-11290 GCA_030264575.1 Tachinus sp. AB-2021 | reverse complement strand
AGACTATTTGCTTTTTTTATTTTATCAAAAAATAAATTGACACTAAAAAAAAGCTGCATTTTTCTGGCTGCCTTATATTTAACACCTTACTATGTCGTTTTAAAAATCTTTCAGGCTGTTTATGTCTAGGGTTGCCACTTCTTATGGTTTGATATGTAGGCTCTGGGTTTGTGAGTTATCTCCGGGTTTAATTATTACTTCTCCGGATTCTAGAAAGAAAGCTGAAATAGTGTATTATTTCCAGTTTTTTTTATATATTTATAGGAATATTGTCGGGGAAAATAATATAAAATAAACGAATGACGTATTAACTGGGCGGGCGGGTAGATTGCCAATAAGGTTTAATTATACTTTCTTTGAGTTGCCGATAAAAATAAATTATTATTCTATTTCCTATTTTTATTATCTCCTAGTAAGACCATTTTTGAACATCGTCTCCGGGTGAGATCTATGCCTGAGTTGCCAACCCTATTTATATCATCCATTTTATTATTTTCTCAACCAAATGTGGTTTAAATTAAGTGTTGTCATTTTGTAGGCTTATACATGGTTTTTTTGCCTATAACACATTTTAGAGCATTTAATAACATAATCGACCAACAGCTTTTTTCATTTGTGAAAAAAAACAATAATTGATTTTTGTTTTTTTTTTCTTTTTTACATATTTCTTGAGTTTGAAAATTGATATCGTGTTGTGCTGCTTTACGAAGTGAAAATTTCACTCCGCTTTGGACATCTAAACAATACAACATACATACAAAAATAAATTGTTACTGTGGGCCACTATAAGACTGTATCAAGGTGGCCCAGTGATTATTTTTCATGGTTGCCTATTTGCGCATAACCGGAAAACTGTATTTTTATTCATTAAGGCTTGAGTTTTTATAAAATCGTTATGTATAAAATAAATGTACTTATCAACCATTAAATAGATGTAACAACCTTTATTGTTGGTATTTGGCACAGAATTAACAATCGAAAAAATTGTGCCAAAAAAAGACTACAGTAACATGTACATTTGTTACAAGCTTAAGTGCAACTGATTAAACGACGCGAAGAGATTTTATTTTTAAACCAGTATGTAAAAATTTTCAAAATATCATCTTTTATAAAGTTTATTGATGAGACCATATTCTGCGCAAGTGAAGATGTTCTGTAAATGCACAATTGTTTTTTTTAATAAATGCATTTATCCTTAACTAAGACCGCAAACGACGCAATTACTTCCTTTGAATGTAGGTGTGTGTACTTTTGTGTAATTCCTGTAGGTTATTGTTTGACAAAAATTTTATTTGCTGATAAAGCCACTATGAGGGCTTCATCATTCACCCAAAGATTATGCAGTACGTTATCGGTTTTATTAATGCGCCCTAACTTGTGTTCATAAAATCTTAATCAAATCTTATCAAATAGCTTTAAATTGCACAATCTGTATTTAATATGGATTGTACCAAAGGTCTTTAACTACAATTCTTCTCTTGGTGCTGTGGGTAATTCAGTTATGCTTTGTCGTTGATCGGATCTTTGTGCACTCTCTTGGAATGAGTTAAGTACCGCCTGAACATTTTCTAGCGTGTGTACAGTTGTGGCACTATCGTCGCTCTTTTTTGTTGTTACGTTATTTAAATATACAGTGTAAACGAAACGCTCGTCTTGCATGGACATAACTTTCCTCATTTAAGCGCCTCCTCTTTACTTTTTCTATGGTGCCGTTTCCAAGCCGTCCCGTTTTACTCAATCACTCTGTATATCAGTAAACCAACAGATAGTCATTCCTTATCAAGGCAAAACAATGTGTCTCATGGTGGCCCACCCACAGAAAAGTCATCAAATGTAAATGCAACTAAGATGTGTTAGTCCAGTTTTTATTACTTAAAAATATAAATAAACCAAAAGTTGTAATGGAAACCGAGTGAATTAAAAAAAGGGACCCTTTTTTATTTGTACACTCAGCTAATTTAAAATTAAAAAGGTAATATCACAAAATAATGCAAAATAATAAATTGAAAGAAATATACACAAAATAGAACTAATACAAGATAATAAAATACTTAAACGAAATTTAACGATGCATTTTGTTAATCAATTTTTGTGAAATATTTTATCCAAGACAATTTAAAATAAGACTTTTTAAAGCAATTTTTGATTTGTTTTGGATATTTCTTTATAACAGTCAAAAATCATTGGCAAATTTTAAATTTATAATTGAAGTTAAAAAGCCTCAAATAAAAATGTTATATCTATGCTAAATCAATTCTTAAATTAATGAAATATTCCTTTAAAATCAGTGCAATATCAATGCAATGATTAATGCAGTTTTTCTCGTATATTATACTTAAATGTCAATATAATTTATTTAAATTATAATTATTAAAGTTAACAATTTATATCTATTTTATAAAATAATAGACTGTTCAACCATTCTGAAGGCATGCAAATTCTGACATAATATGATAAATTTTTATTGTATAAGCGCGTTAAAAAAATCATAGGAATTTAGACAGTTGACAGTTCCCATGTCACCGAAAACAAAAGACTTCTAGCAAAAACTGGCCACCTTTTGTTTTCATGTTGAACACTTGATCCCTTAGAAAACTGGACTAGGTCTCAGCGTTAAAGGAACACAATCCTTACGCTCCCCTTCCTTACAGCCACACTCATTACTTCATGTATCGAAAAAAAAGCCATGCATATGTATACATGCATAGTCTGCAAATTGTTCCGCTGACCCTCGGACATATGTTAATTATTCAAGGGGTTGAATATTAAACAGAAACGTTATAATAACCCTTGCCGTGATTAAATGCTAGATTATTAAAACACATATGCCTAACCGTTGCTTGTTATCTCACCGAGAGTCATGTGTCATTGTTTTTATTTCACTTATTTAAGGGGTGAGATTATGAATAATTCCTACATATTATGTTGGAACGGTATAAATTATACGTGCAGGGTTGCTCAAACACATTTCTATATGCTAACGTCGAGAGTTATAACATGGAACAAATTATTTCAGAAACACACCCACATTTATTATGCTACATTCGCCGTCAAATATAATTATATGTTCCTTTCAATAACTAATGATGCATCAGTTCCTTCCTAAAATGACAAATATTGTCACATGTAAAATTGTTTAAATATCTTTCAATTATTATGAATAAATCGCTGTTATAATTTTGTAAAACATATAAACAAATTGTTTTATTGTTGGATTTATAAATTGAATGAAACTGTGACTAAAATAGCAAATAGAAATAAGGAAAAAATTCAAAATAACACCATATGAAAAATATAATTTTGCAGCAGGATCGACAAACAAAAATAATCACAAAATTTTGAAAACATTGTGGTCAGTTACAGATGCAAGAATTTCAATCAATTACAACCAAATTTTTAAAAGAATAATGATTGGAAACAGTTGTTAAGGTTCTTTTACTCAAATTTTATTTTAAATTTCTATTCAATAATGTTTCTAAAGTGTGTCTATTAGAATGATATCAGACATCAAAAATAATGTTAGATTCTTAATTTAAATAATTCTTATTAGTGTATGATTTAAAAAAAATATGTGCAATGAAAACAATTTTAATAATAATTAGTTGTGCCTCTGTAACTAGTATACAATTATTTGACCACAATTACAAATATATTTAAAAAGTCTATTTTAGATTGTTATTAATTGCCATAATAAATACAGTAAACTAATAATGCATAATATACAATTGAGTGAATATATCTGACTCTCGCTATTCACTGTATCTTATTTGGATAGATAATCCCGGTCAAGGGTGGGCATGAGTGAGAAATATCTTAGCTGATGTTATTTTTTACTTTGTACTGACCGCTACGTGTTAGATTATACTATCAATTTGAGAGTCCGGTAGGTAGGTTTTAATGTGGTAATAAAATCATCAGATCCGGTAAATGACGCTAAACAACATTTACCCGTCTGTTTTTTTTTATTATAAAAATAATAATAATTGCAGTCATGAGTCTATGAGTCTGGACTAATGATAACAGTACTATAGCGACCGGTGTCGTGATGATAATATTTGAATCTAAACCGCTGCGGCTGCGTCTCGGCTAGCTGCGCTGCGACTATAATCCGTAAGATGGCCCAGATGCTGGATACTAACATTTTTGTTTTTTGTTTCACAATTGTTATACCAGGTGTTTTAAAAATGTTATACAGCACGTTTCAAAATTGTTATAAGAAAGTTTTAAAGTGTCTATACAGGGTGTTTCAAATTCGTTATACAGAGTGTGTAACATTTTGCACAAGGGTGTTTTTAACTGTATACAGGAGTTTTAAAATGATTATACAGAATTCTTTGAATTTTGTATACAGTGCGTTGTTTCAAACCAACTTATAGTATATATAGTATATAGTGTTTTAAAATGTTTTGTTTGCTTCTTTAACATTTAATTTTTATTGGTTAAGAATCTTAAATATTTACTTATAATAAATAAAATCGACGTTTAACGGGTTATTAAATAAAATGATAAAATCTGACATTTTTTTAATGTTAATGAATAATAAGTTTGGCAATTGACAAAGGACAAAAGATAATACGATTTATATAAATATAATGTGTTTAATAGAATTAATACAGTTTAGAAGTACAATGTGGTAAGTTACTAACTGGACGTATAACTTACTGCAGTTTACTTCTACATTGTAATATTGTAAGTCTTTTGTTTTTGTTTGTTCATACTCGTTTAGACATTCTTGACTTGGCTTCTCTGTGGCCTCGCCCATAATGTCGAAATCATAATGTTACAAGTAGCCTATCGGACTTATAACGTAAAATACTATTGTTTGTCAAAATTGGACAAACAGTTGACGAGAAGTTTTTTTTTCTTACGCAATTGAAATCTAGCTTTGAACTGTGTGTAAATTAATGGGATTTGGAAATATAAACTACTGTTTTGTTTCCGTGATTTTTGAGAGCACTTTTATCACATTTATCAGTTATACCCAAGACTTTTTATTACAGGCCTCGAAACAAAAACTTGCTGGTGCATTTATTTCTGGTTACCGACACTTATTGGCTGCGATACATGTTTTTGTGTATTTAGCGACTTTTTACTTTTGGCAAGAATAGAACAAATAATTTGCATTAAATTTTGCCTTAAGAATGGAATGAAATGTAGCACTAACATTTAAATATTAAATATTTATTTTAGCAAGTCTTCTATGAATAAATCCAGCGTTTACAAGTTGTACTAATGTTTTCAACATCATCATAAAAAAATGAAGAAATTGATTTGTGATGAATTACCGAGTTAGTAGCAGATGATTGCTGATGATCATTTTATACCAAACATTTTTTTAGTTTGGGGCATGAAACGTTCAGAACTGCATAAAGCTATTCATAACTAGTAATAAAACATAGATCTTTTAAAAAGTTTTAAAGGCACTATTGTCCCAATAGAAGCTTCCTGTTTTTTTCGATTATGAATTTTTGCCAACAGATCAAACAGTCAATAACAAGTATTATCTGCAAGTTGAACGCCGCACCGTTTCTCTGAAGTTTTCTGACGAAGTCGTTTATGGCATTTGTATTACGCTAATGCACCTACACATAACTAGTTTTTAAAATATTTCTAAAACAACACCTTTGTGATGCCTTGGTCTACGTAATTACCGGACATGGCCACCTGTGACTTTTCTATTATAAAAAATAAGAAAACCAATACTGAAGCGTTAAAGCTAGAATTGCTGAAGAAAAATACTGCAAATTGCGTTTCAGAAATGACACGAGTGTATTATATAAGTCGGGCAGGAGAACTTGAGTTTGTTTCGAGAAAACATTTGCTTTTGTCTCATTTTTAAAGTCAATGTTTATAAGTATATCTAAACTCATTGTTAACGCAGACCGATGATCTAAGGTCATGATTTGTCAACATACTGAATAAATAATAATTTAAAAAGACTTATTGCAGTTTTATTATATATATATATATATTATATCGTGAAACAGACTCCAACACCAACCAAAGTGTTTATAAAATATATGAATAAACAGAAAAAGTAGAATACTTGAGAGAGACACATAATAAGAATCAACTAGCAATACGGGTTAATACAATGAAACTGATAATAAAAAGAAGAACAGTAGATAATAGAAGAGCATTGTGGTTAAAAATCTACAAATAAGGTTTAACACAACCACAGTAGACCTCTTATTTAATACAAATATTAATGATGAGCGCCATCATTTCAAACGGATAAACATCAAAGAAGAAGCATTAGAACACCAAATTGATACTTGATTAATAATATTTGAGTTTTTGTTTGTTGAATATTAAGTAGTATATTTAATATCTCCATAGTATAATATAAACATTATCTTAAAACACGATGTTTTAGAATTTCCTAAAACCTGTTACTAAAAACAGAAATTGATATTTGACTATCAAAATTTTTTTAAATGGCACTCGCGCGGAGAACGCAAAAGTGGCTACGTTGAGCATACAATTCGACTACGTCTTCTTTGATGGCAACAACCTTGCCCGTTTTGTGCTTCTAGTATTAATAGCTATAAACTAACAAGATAGGTATGTGAATGTTGTTTCTGAGTAATACTAGCTGGGCATTTGCCGTTAAACATTATTTAAAAATTAAGTTCACATGATTTGATTCTAAATGATAAAATTATGGTTATCAAATGTTTTCCAATACTCTCATTAGCAAAATAAGTTCATTAAAAAAAAAGAAAGATATCACAATCCAATATTCATTCGGGAAAAAGAAATAAGTCTATACATAAATTATGTTAGTTTATGTAACAATTTTGAAGGGCGGTATTTAGTTTTTTCCTAGAAATGCATAATGTATAATTGATTTATTTTAATAGCATTAAATAATTCACAATAATTTTACATAATAGTGCATCACTAGCGTGCTTATTATAAATAAAAATGTATTTAATCAATAATCAGTATTGCAGTCTGTTTTTTTATTAAAACAAATAGTATGGCAGTAAAATATTACACTCGCAGCAAAAACGTTTGATATAAACCATTTTATTTAAATATTTAATTTAAAATATATATAAAAAAGTGGGGCTATTAATTAAAGCAGACATAGCGAGACCGAAATTTCCTCACGTTAAAAATAATCTAGTGCAAACAATTCATTTATTATATAAACGTTTTAGCTTCTGTTTTGTTTGGACCGCATTTATAATTTGCATCTTTGTTTTAGGATTTTCCTCCTTTTTAATGTCCACCAATTAAGCGTTGTGTCATCATTTATTTTATTTTTACGAGGCGTATATTATGCTTTGCTGTAAAAAAACTAATTACTCCCACGTTTTTGACACTCAACCAAAGAATTATTATCGGCACCAGCCGCAAAAAAAATCGCCACTTAATTCCCCTATTTATTAATTCGTTCCCGAGAAAATAGTGGCGTTGAAGGTGTCCAGCGGCTCTAGTACCGAATAAGAAAGCGACAGTGTTTAATTAGTGGTGGGTTTGCAGGGTGAGAGCAATCGGTCTTTCCTGGTGACTAATGAACTCCTTGATTACAGGCAAGCCACCCTCTGCCCTCCTCTTGTCCTGTCTACAGTGTTACACAATACTTTCGCCAAACTCATTCTCCTTCTCTTCTTGATTAATTCGTTATATGATCAATTCATGAAATTGCGTATAAAAAACAAAGATCTCATAATTTTTATGTACATTCCATCAATTAAAGCAAACGGATTTCGGCAAATTTTAACCAATTACATTATTTTTGTTGTTAATTATTTGTATCAAATAAATTAATTATTAGGTTGGCCGTTATTGCGATACACAGTAACCCTTAAAATGATGGTTTTGTAAGTTCAGTATTAATCCAAGTCAAAATAAAATAAACGCGGCATTTGGAATGCGATCTAAATAGATTTAATTATCTAATATGAAATGGGATTTAATGCTGCTCTATGCATATAAACTGAACGAAATAATACACATCAAATTTAACATGTGTCACATTTTTTGATATAATATTATTTTGAAGTTATATTCAGATATTATAAAATAAAAAATCTTTAATATTTACGTTTATCTATCGAAGCGTGGTTAAGAAAATTGGTATTGTATAGATCACAATTTCAACATTTAAAGAAGAAATTACTGTTAAAATATTTAATTTTCAAATTTATGAGAATAATATATATTTTCATTTAAAGTCATACACAGGGTGAAAAAAAGTTTAACTGTTAATTAAATTTGTTTATCATTTTTTTCTCAAAAATATCACTTTGGAGGTAAAGTTGATTTTTATTTAATTGGTTGCTTTTTGAATCAAACTTATATGCTGGAACACAATTTGTATATACAAGATCAACTAACTAAGTGTTGGAAAATCAGTAAAACAAATTCAACGATAAACAGCTACCCTCCCAGACATTTCGCTCATAAGTGAATATAAAGTTATAAAGTGGTCAGCCAATATTTATACCTAGGATTGTTGATCACGAACAATGATGGTTTTTCGAAAAAATTAACAAGAGATGTACAATGATTAGGAGAATAAAAAAGATAGAAAGTAATATAACTTTAACGTGTTTAACACTGGACTCGGTGCCGTAACGAGGGTATGAAGTGCCTGTGGCAAGTGTTTAACTTACGTCACCCCATAACCCAATAATGAAATAACATTTTTGCATAAATTGTAACAATATACGTCACATTAGTAATATTTCTCACCAATTTTGTAAATTTCTTGCAATACATTACAATTTTACAATTTTTTTTTATAAAACTAAGTAATATTTATTGTTTTATTTGTTCAAAATAAACAAAAAGAAACCATTTAAACATGAAATATTTTCCTACATTATAATAATAAAGCAAAAGTTAAAGTTTAAAAAAGTCCGCACATTGTAGATACTGTAAAATTGGTTAACTAAAAATAGACAGAAACAATTAATTTAAAAAAATGTTTCAAAATCCGGAATATAAACAACAAAATTTGGACGATAAATTTAGAATCATTTGTCTTGCAAATTATGCAAAAATTAATTAAAATCAAATTTTAACTGGTGATCAAGACAGAATAATTTGAATGTACCAATTTGTACAAAAACTTTAATTCTTTGCAATTGGTGAATGCAAGAAAGTACCAATTTTTGTTAAAATTTGAAACTTTAAAGGCAATTTAAAAACAGAAACACTAGATTGCAAATCTCGGAATGAGTAATAAAGTATTTTAAAATTAGTTTGAGACAAGAAAATGGTCAAAGAATATATTCTAATTGTTGGAGAGAATTAGAAATTTTTAAGCCGCATATACTATTTAGAATTTTTATTTAAAAATTGTAGGTATTTAGGTATTTTGCCTACAATTTAAGAAAATGTTGGTCTTAATATCTGCAAAAATTATGGTGTGGTTGCTGCCTGAAAATAACAATTTTTAATAGTTTTGAAGTAATAACAAGAAAATATAGTTTTATAGTTGGTAAAAGATGTAAAAATAATTTGTAGGCGAACAAATTTGCTTTTTAACGTCAGATTAGAAACAAAAATATCTGAAACTAGGTTTAAGACAACAAAATTATCTAATATTTGCACAGTACAACTTTTAACCTCCACAGAAATGTGAAGGTAAAATAGCTCTAAAACGTAAGCATTGTATAAAAAAAGCTTTTGATAAATAGGAAATATTTAATATTTTTGTACTTGGTGTCAAAAATACAAATTTTGAAGTTCCAAAAATATTTAGATCCAAGAGAAACTAGTTTTCAACTCCAAAATTCCTCGCCCCACTGTGCGTCGGTCTATTTTTGTCATATTATTACCGACGCTAGAAGTTAACCACATATGGAAATTTTGCCGCTAATTCAGGAAATCCAACCTGAATTATGGGGTTCTTTTACGTGCACCCAACATCCAGGCAGTAAAAAGATTACTTTCGGGCCTATGTTTTTGAGTTTCAATTCTTTTATAGCTGGTACAAAAATCGCAGTTTTAAAGTTTGAAATGCAATTCAAAAGCCCAGAGTAGTTGGCAATTTATGTAGAAATAATTTTTAGGTAACAATCTGCTCAAATACTGCAACTGTTTTTTAGTTGGTAAAAGAAAACACGGTTGCTAAGCAAGCAATGGCTAACAAAACAAATAAATTATTTTTACGTAGTAGTCTGCTCAAAATCTTTTTTATAGTTTTGAAGTTTTAAATTGCAATTTAAAGCAAAAAGACTTTATTCCAAAGGTCAGAATAGTTGGCAAAATATCTAGAAATAATTTAGCTACACTAACTAGTAATTTGCACAAACATTGGGAGGATTTTGATATTGGTTACTAAAAAATTACAGTTTTAAAGCTCAGGTGCCTTACAAAAATTCTATTTCCAAGATCAGATTGGCCGTAAAATCACCTAAAACTAGTTTTTATTTATGACATAATTAAATTCATTAATAGTTTCCTAATTGATCCTCTGAACCAGTAATTACAAGCAGTTTTGAGGCACAAAAAGCAATTTAGAAGCACAATGAAAGAATTTCAATGCTTATGATCTATTGGCTAATCATGTCCGCAATACGTTAATTGACTTAAACAGTTTTGTGATTGGTATTCAATAGTATCAATTACAAGCTGTTTTGTAACACCAAAGCAATTTGAAGCCAGAAAGAATATATTTTGAAAATTTTATCAGTCTTAGATCAAAAAGAAAATTCTAGATAAAGATATAACGAAAGACTTCTATTGTTTTACTACAGGTGTTCAAAAATTTAAATTTTTAGAATTTTACAGATAAAAAATTAATTTAGAGGCACAAGGACTTGGTTTTAAGGTTGTCCAAAATCGGCACAAATAATTTGCTGATGCCCAGGAACCAATCATTTGTTGATATGTAAAATACCTAGCATTTTTACAGCAGGGAATTATTAGTCCGCCGGTCTGAAAGATCTGTTCTCTAAATTACTGGCAAAATGTATAAAAATAATATTAGTATGACTAAAAAATTGAAAGACATATTTCTTGCATTGGTGCAGAAATATATAAGTTTTGAAGCGACAAAACATTAATAGACAACCGAAAAACCCAACTATCAACTTTTTCTTCGGCCCCAACCATAATTACGCTTGTGGCGGGTGCTTTCTTTGCCATCTGCATCAGAGCACTGGACTACTTGAAGTTTTGTGCAAATTATTATATCAATCATTTCATGTGTACACTTATTAAAATGTTACTTGATTTCAAAAATCAATATTTTAGTGATATATCGGCAAGTTAAAATTTTAGTTATTTAAAAGTCGAAAGAATCTGATTTTTAATATGTTGTTATATT